>WAAD01034968.1:116926-131981 GCA_013389945.1 Fregata magnificens | reverse complement strand
TACATATTGAAGTTTTCCTTATTAAAATATTGCCTGAGAAACGTTCCCATGGCTCTTTGTTTCATTTTCCTGTGTTAAATTTGGCAGCAATCTAATCTACAGGTACTTGAGACTGATGCCACGTATGACTTGCAAGCACAAAAGGTTCACAGAGGATTAAGATGAGCCCAGCTGTTTCGTTCTTCCCTCCAACCCTTAAACTCAGCAGATACATCTCAGCCTGATGGACAGGCCAAAGCTATGCATAAGCTTCTGGGTTCCTCCTTTCCTTCCCACTGTGAATGTGCTACAATGACAGATTTTCTGGAGACAGGTCTCTTACCCGCCGTTAATGCCGACAAACTGCAGGTTCTTCTTGGTGTTGCTCAAATCCTTTTTCCCATCCCTTTTCTTCATGATAGATTTGAGTGTGTTTTCGTTATTAGTACATACTGTTGAAAAGGGAGACAAAGCACACGTATCAGTACAAATCTCTAGCCAGCTTTGACTGCAGCAGCTTTAGACAATTTTTCAAAACAAACAAACAGCTTTCTGTTTAATTTACCAACTGAAGCTGGGCTTTCTAATCTTTTTATACATACAGTCATGGTGTGAGATGCACATTGGAAATACAGAAGAACACTTCCAAAAAGAACTCTGGAAATAGAAAACTAGTTTAGCCTAACTTTCCCATCTTCCAACATGCTGCTAATCTTTATGATGCTTTAGAAAACTTCAAGAAAAGACACTTTTTTTTTTTTCTTTGCTATTTGTCAAAGACTTCTAACATTGAAATGGGTTACTCTGCTCCGTTACAAAAATCTTAATTCTTGGTGTCAGATGACAGCAGCTCATTGCCAGAACTAATGCATTAGTACAGACAGCACATTTAACAATAACCTATTCAACAGGGTGGGGAGGTTCAATCAAGGCTGTTTCTTTAGATTTTAGTATTCACTGAAACAACTTTTAAACCAATCTCTAAGCACAAGACAGGTAAAACATTCATACAAAGTTAAGTTTTAAAAAAAGTATTTTATTAACCCTTTCTCCCCCAGTACATTTTTCTTAGGAAGACACAAAATGGCATTTCACTGATGCACTATGATCTGCCATTTAAAAACTAACCACTATCTGCAGACACAGGGTCTCACACTGTAACTTTCCCCGTAGCCGCATCTTTCCCTGCTTTCACAATTCTGAGAACCCTGAAAACCTCCTTTAACTGTATTTCATATTCAAATTCCATCAGCATGATGAAAGGTGAATGTGAGCCAGTTATTACCATAGAGGCCAGAGGCAAGCTGGTCATCTGTCAGGTTAATTGGAGCGAGAGTTTTGTCCTGAGAAGAAAAGGACTTCCTTCCCCGAACAGCTTCCACCAGGGGAATCTTCCTCTCCTCCTGAGCAGGCACAATGTCCTGCTCCAATTTCAGCGTTCGCAAATTTGAAGTTAAGTGGGCGTTTGCAAGTTGACCATGAGGGATGTACTCCAAAGTAGCACCTGCCAGAGAAGACAACAGGCATCACGAAGGAGTCAGACCAAAACATTTCCGTCAACACTGTGATCAACAGGGGGGGAAAAACCAAACTGGAAAAAAGGGCAACACTTGTGCTCTACAATACTCTTTCCTGAGGATCCAACAGGAAAAGGGTGTGATTGCTTTCAGAAAATAGTAAAAGAAAATAGCTGTGAGTTTTTCTTTCCATGAAAACACACAATACAAAGAAAAACTATAAAGATATTGCCTTTAAAATGGATGAAAGGAGTGTTCCTTCCTTTTCCTTCTCTTTCGGTATGCACAGTGACCCCAGCTCCTGCCTCCCAGGCTCAGGGCGGACTCGCTGAGCTGCTCCTTGCTGACATGCCTGAGGAGCACATTCACGGACTCTGCAGATTCCTTCTGCAAGAGCAGTGTCCTTTTTATCTCACTTTTTTAAAATAAATGGCATTTTCCACGAAAGTAGAAACTTTTCAGGAAATTTTCCTTTTTGCCAGCATTCCACTAATTCTGAAAGTGATATACTTTATCCAGTTACTGAGACAACTGCAATAAACTCCCCCCCATTGCATTTCTATTTTTTTTTTTTAATTTTCAGGATTGTACTGAGCTAGTAGTTGTATTCAAACCAAATTCCAAATGTTTGGGTTACACTTTTTTTTTTTTCTGATTCACTGGCATCCACTCATTTTTTCCCTTTGTGTGTTTAAAAGGCAGCGCTAATTATGCACAGACTTTTACAGATTCCCCTGGAGTTCCTCCAGCTGTGCTATTACGACTGCTCTACAAAGCTGCACAAATGCTTTTGTTTGTGGAACACACTGGTTTTTTAAACACACATTCTTCCTTAAGTAATCTTGCTAGCATTTCAAGGAAAAAAAAGACAGTGTTTAATTTAATTTAAACACTATCACTTCTTTCTTTCAAAGCTTACTTCAATCACTTCTGCCTCTGCAGTTTTTTTCCTTTGTATTTATCAAGAATTAAGCCACAGCCTCCTAATTCAAATAGATGAGTGCCACTGCACAGGATGCTAACATACTGTAGTAACGTAAATTCCAAATATTTACTTTTAGAAATACAGCTGAGATCTTTATTGCTCTTGCTAGACTGCCTTTCCTCCTTCTTGCTTCACCTCAGCTGTGGTTTTCTTTTCCTATAACAGGGCATAATGAAGCTGATTTTTCCAAACGTTGTCACTTCCCAGCAGCTTCCTCCTCTTTGCTCCCGTTCACACCCAAGTCTCCGAGTTCCCAACCGAGTCTCACTCCACATGCATTTCCAAGGCGCCTTTCTCCAGCAACAAGACCTATTGACCACTTCGACCATCGCTTATAGTTTCTCCAAGCTACAGGGGGAAGCTGCCTGCCGGGAAATGCACATGGCAGGGTATCGACGGACATGTCACTACAGGTATAGCCAAAAAGCTTCTGCCCTCTCAGGGAAGTGCAGCGTGAAGAAGGCAGCCACCCCAGTGCCCCCCGTCCAGGAGCAACCCCTCTAGAAACACGACTGCATGCTTCGGACAAAATGGGCACCCGTGGAAATCAACAGGGAAGTCCTGCCCTCGCTCCCCGACCTCTCCTCACTTTGCAGTGGTGACTGACTTTGGTCGGGTCTCTTCCTGGCAGTGAGTGCCATCCCTCATCCGCCAGCCAAGGAGAAGAGGGCTGCCAAGGTGATGGAGTGCCAAGCCAAAACCGATGATTGTTGAACTCCCTTAGTTGAAAAACAAGGAAACTGCCTCTTGCTCCACTTGCTTGGCGTGGTGACAGCTACAATTAGAGAGTACCGAATGGAGTAACCACTTCCAACTGCAGCTGGTGGTGGCTGCCTCGGCTGGCTTTACCAGGTCACCCCTTCTGCTCCAGTCTCACCACCGAGGACATGGGGAGGGAGTGGAGGGGACCTGCTCTGAAGCAGCGGAGATATATGAAAGCCTCCAAAGCTGCCCAGGATTACTGTCAGCTGAATTTCTCCGTCTCTTCACAGTCCTCCTCCGAAGGCAGCTGCGACAACCGCAGCATGTCCTGGGAACACAGGTGGGCTTGTGTGTGCCGGAGCTGAGGGCAGCTGTCGGGGCTCTGGCAGGGCAGAGCGAGGGTCCTGCCTGATGTGAACTGACAGCAGCTTGGTGCGCCCCGTCATCCCCCCTCAGCAACGCTCAGCCCCCCAAAGCCAGAGTCTGAACTTCCTCAGGTGTCTCCCTTCTGTCCTGGGACACAGCTGGGGAAGGAGCTGCAGGGCAGGACAGAGAGAAAGGAGGACAGTAGCAGACTTTTCTCCCCTGCCTCACAGCCTCTGCCCTAGCTAAACCTGCCACCGATGCAACAAGATCTCAGTAGTTTCCCCTCTTCTGGTTCATCCGTCAGTGGCTGAGAAGCACCACACTGAGTTCAGGATCTGGGGCACATTGTCCATGCCTTCAAACGAAGAAGAAGGCTCGGCCTCCAGCACCTGACAAAAGAGGATGACATCAAGGCTTGAGGACAAGCACACAACAAACAAGTGTGCATTAGACAAACTGGCCAGTACACTCCTTCTCCCAACACAGCTCTTAGATGTTTACGCTCACTCTCTGTAAGACTGATGTCTACAGTACCCAAGGTTCAAGGAAAGACAGCTTTGGGCCCAACACAGCATTAATGCTGCAAGCCATTAATTAGCATTTAACATCAGCTCTCAGGCCATCCCCTTTACAAGACAGCCAGCATAAAGATGCTCGGAGAGCAGCAACCTAGTGCAAATCACTTGGAAAAATGGATGAAGGAAGCAGCTGTGCTACCCAACACTATAGTCAACGATTTAACAGATTAATCAACTGCTGCCCAAACCAGGAAGCTGAATGAGCCAAGTTCCCTCTTCCTCCAACAAGGCTGCCGGGTCGCTGTCAGGGCTGGAGGCACCGCATGCTTCTCAAGTGTGGAAGTGAAACCCTGGCTGAAGAGCACCACCAGTCTACACCGACCTTAAAATAGACTCTTCATCTCACCTCACACAGATCTCAAGTATGCTTGCACTGAATCCTGCTCACTGGCACTGGGTTGCGGTATACAACACTGACAGTAAATCAGCCAACAGTTTCAACACTTAGCCAGCCACTGCCTCCAGACAGAGCCACTTGGGTAGACTCACCCTGCTGATTTTTGTTAGCTTACTGTTGCGGGCAAAGAATGAAAACTTGACATAAGTTTCTAAGTATTGACATAGCATAGCTAACCACAGCACGGAGCCGCCAGGAATGTCTAGATATATTTTGCAATATAGTAGGGGGTCTTGGAAAGGTTCACCAGTAATTTAGAAGCAGAAGTATGATCAGACAAAACAAAAAACTTACAGACTTCAACTGTTCATAAACCCTTATGCAGAAAGCTACTCTCATCAATTTCTGAGGGAAACATCTCCAGTGGTTTAGCCCCAGTGGTTTGAGGGAATGAGAGCACCTGTTTTTAACTTTTTAGAAGGAACCTCCTCTCCTAAATCACTTGTGCTTCTTTTGAAAATCTCACCAATTTAAACCAGGGTGACAGCAACACTACTATATGTCAGCAGCAGATTACCCATGCCATTTCTGGCACCTAAAAAATCCATTTATTGTTATTAAGATGCTATTGCCCTTCCTAACTGCAGACCTCCCTTCCCATTTATCAGAGCATGAGTAGTCACGTAGTAAGCTGGTTCAGAGAACTCACTGGGTGAGTTTTAAACAGTATTTTTTCCCCTGAATTTGTGCTGAACTTGTGATAACAGAAGTCTGGCCTTTACATGCTTTTTAAAAATTCCATTTACTCTGATGGAAGCAAACCGAAGTGTTACTATAAAAACAATTTAGCTTGACAACACTTTTATACCACTGGAAGTCGAGAGAAGTGCAAATGAGGCCAGGGAAATTAAATACCATCAGGATGAGAATCCAGCTCTCTGGCTGGAACATCACAGGCTTCTAGCTAAAAAAAAGGCACGAGTTTGCTGCCTATGTGGTAGCTGCACAGAGATTTTATTTTTAACCTGTTGATCAGTGCAACCATTTACTTTTGTAATATGTTTGTAACAGCCAATGATACAACTTATTCACTCCCTATTAAAGACAGTCCATAAATGTTGTCTGGAGCATACACAGCAAGGAAATACTTCTCTTTCACACTGCATGATTTCTTCACGGTAGCAATAAGTTCCCTGTGAAATTACTGCAACTGAAGGACGCAAAGTCTTCTCCAGTGGTCTTAAATGTTGTTAAGTTGCTTTATCCTTAAAAACTTACTTTTTCATATAAAAAATTTTTAATCCACTTTCCATTTAGTTTATGCAACAGAACTATTGAAGAAAAAAACCCCATTCTACTAAGGGAAATAAAAAGGCAGTGATGAGCAAACACGTTATGTTTAAACATTTACAACGATCGATATTAACCCATCCACCTGATAATTGTGTTACTTTCAGAAGACTAAGCATAGTTTCATCTTAAAAGGTACTTTTGAGCCATTCCAAGTTAAAAGTCAGTGAATTTAAAATTTCGGAACAAAAAATTGCCACACATGAACTTTCAGATGATAAACCGACAGACCCCAGATTCCCTTGGGGCCCAGGTGTAGGTAAATGTTGCAACTACCATTTGTCTCCAGGGAGAATGCTCCTTATAGGAGGATGGCTCCTTTAATAGGATTGCAAGAACAATCTCAATTTCATTTTCACTCTCGCTTTAACCATTTTCTTTGTGTTGAGAAGCTGCTTTCCACCCCCAAAGTAGCTTGTGAAGCCAGTTGGTTGAAACTGGAAATCAAATCCAATTCCTTTAATTGAAGAAGATTAAGCACAAAAAATTACATGTCTGTGAAACAGCTAACCATCTTATTTATGAGATTCTCTTTTCCAAGACAACTGCATGTGAAGCTCAGTGAAAGCCATCCTTAATTTCCCTGATGAGCGGCGGATCACAGCATGTCATGATGCTCAGCACAGCAGGAAGGTAATCTCAGAGCTTTTCTTATTTCTCATTTATGAGGACTTGATCTTCTCAGCTGATGCTTTACTGTTGCCGAAATACGACAACACTTCCTTGGAAAAATGGGAATCTCCTGCTATTAAATATTCATAGGTGTGCCTGTTACCGTGGGGGTTGAACTCCGAACAAAGCTCAGTGCCTGAACATCATGTCCCTGTGCCACAGTGCGGGGAGGGAACTGGGGTTTTACCAAAGTCACTCTAACAGACGGGCTAGCAGGCTGGGCTTGCTACTCTCTAAGCAGCAATAGATTTGAAAGAAAAAATTATTTATACCTTAGCAAAGTATACTCTTTATTAACTGAAGCAGAAATGAGGACATAGAGCAGCTTTCAGATTCAAACAGTCCATGTGGTGCTGCCACAGAATGCACACAGAAAATATTCTGATGATAATAATGATAATAGCAATAAGGTTGTGTTAACACATGACGAGGGAAGGTATGTCAAACCTCCTTAGCTTTATGGAGTTGCACTTGAATAATGTCTTTACAGGACAATTACTGACCAGGTCTCTGCTTCTCTTCTGGTATAACCCTGTGGGTATTTGAAACAGAGAAAACCCCAACTAAACGCCTCAGCTCCTAACATAGAGGTCACTACCATTTTCAAATGACATATGCATTTGAGCTTTATATGTTGTCACAACTAGCAGGTCAATACGAAGTCAGCTGCCATACAAAAAACGCAGAGGAGGCACTGTATTCTTTGAGATGCCAGCCAGACACATGTGAATAAACAGTACTCACCTGGCACACAGATGGGACCATCTGCATGACCATTTTGCATCATGCATTACCTTCCAGGGAATATAAAAAATGCTTCATGTCCGTCAGTCACCCTCTCTCCGACAGAGAGTCGGATGGATCCTGTTTGTTACACAAACAAGCATGTCTGTACAGAAACCTAACCTGGTGATTAAGGCATGCATCTGTGGCAGAGTTGAAGCTGAGGGCTTCATTCACTTGCCTAGACGTAGACAACCAGTGCAATTTGCAGTGGCCCACAGCTTTGCAGGGTCCACCAACATGCCTGCACCTCCAACAGCACCAGCTCCCGAGCCTCAGGCAAGCCTCCAAGTTTTCAACTGCACTAGCGTGGTCCGTGCTGCCAGGAGCGGGGCTACCAACCCATCAAGCTACAGAGACTTTGAGAGAAAAGGCTACGAACTTCATCAAACAGAAGAGCTGTAAAGAAACAACTGCCTTCTCCAACTCCCTCCTGGTTTTGCATTACAAATGACGACACAGAGACAATCATGGCCACGATACCTCATTAGTCCTACACACCAGCTCTGGACAACCAGAGGCTTCTCGCACCACCATCATTCCTTTGGTCTTTCCATCATCCCTCAGCCTGCCTCCCCAGTTCTGGGTGAAAGTTAGAGTTGAAAACCTTGAAAGAAGTTACCACCAGATAGCACATCATGTTTTCCTAACCCCCAAGACCTTCCGACACCACTTGCTTTCTACTTCCTTTTACTCCCTCAAGTCTTAATTCAAGAAGTTGCCTCCTTCCTCACGGTGATTAGCACAATGCTTCCACTGGGGTGCTTGGTCAGGATTGCTCCAAAAATTGACCATAAAACTGATACTCCAAAGATCACTGAGGCAAAATAACCATGCATTTTCACGTTAAATATGCTCAGGTAATTTTTCAGGGCAACGGCAGAGCAGTTGTTTTTAAATACCACCCTTGCAAACTCCTTGCCTGTGAAAGACATCCATCTACATGACTTGGGAAAAGTCCATGAAATTAAAGCCCCTACAAGTGACATTAGGCCTCTGGCTGCTATTTTGCAAAATGCATCATACATGCACTCAAATGTAACTTTCTGAAACTTCTCAAAAATTCTGTGACAATAAACAGAGAACCTGAACACACTCCCCTCTCTTAGCCCTCCTATATGCTGTCTGGTCTAGGAATAAGGATCAGTTAGCATCTAGGTTTGTCACTCACATCCATATGATCCAGCTGGACACAGACACGGTGCCAATGCTGCTTAACATGACTGTGTGGAATGGAAATTGGCTTGTCTGGCCAGCGGGTTTGATTTCCCTGACACCACTGGGCTTCGGAAAGACAGTGCATACATAAATAGGAGTTGCTTAGTTACAGAAGTGAAGGTGTTTATTTTGCAACAAGCAATATACTAATTGCTAATAGACTCGGTTCAGAGATCACCTCAGACGTCCGCTTGGCTTGCATCTAATGATGCCAGCTGTAGAGCCAGCCCATGTCTCGCTCAGCAGGCTCCAGCTCTCATGGCTGCGTCTCCATCGCCTGCCACAAGCTGTGTCATGGGCTGTGAGATGGCAGATGCCCCTGCAGCACACCCCCACCTCCCCAGCACTCGCAGGGAGAAAAATCTGTAAAGCTGAGAATTTGACTGATGTGCTACCTCAGGTATCAGAAGTGGTATGGACCACTAATCCTTTAACGTGGCAAACGGGTACCCAAATCACACGCCTCACAGCCAGCTCAGGTATTTTTGCCCTAAAAGGACCTGGCCTCTAAGAAGCACTTCCTAAGGATGCTCTTTGAATAAAATACTAAAGACGACACTACTGCTGCTAATCTGAAACCAGACACTTCTGCCTCTATTTTCAGCCTGTTTTTCTAAGAAACCGAGGCTTGCGAGGTCATGCTTCTTTCAGTAACTTAAACCCGATTGCTCATTTTAACCAAACCAGACTAGAGACTCAGTACTCTGCAGGATTTTTATATTTACACAAGCTTTAGAGAAAGCAGGCTGAGATGCCAGACCTGGAGAAAGGGGTGCTGGTTGAGTTCACATACAACACCCAAAAAGCTACATCCAAGAGACCTAAATGTGAGGAAAGACTTATTAAGAGCTCGCAAGCTATCATGAGATACCGATGCACCGGGAAAAAAAAGGCTTTATTAGTTCCAGGGCTTACAGAATTACAGTGCTTCATTCAGCAAAAATCCTTTTACAGAATAAAGTAACACATAATCTGTAAAACCACAGGAACGGGCAGCAGGACAAGCAGATAAATGTAGTAAAGACAATATTTTCGAAATTAGTAGAAGGAGAAGGGGAAACATTTCAGGCTTATGACCTCCTTCCCACTCCAATTCTCCATGGGTCTAAACTGTTATAGCCCAGAATTTGATTTACGTACGCAGTCCTGGCATGTAATTCTCACCAGGGACTAAAAATAAAGGGATTTTACACTCAGCATCCACAGCTAAAGATAATGGCATTACAAGTTAAAATAAAATTATTCCAAAATAATTTTATCAAGAATGTGAAATCTGAATCTGAGTAAGAACATGTTTAGTAAAATATGATCCATTGCTCCACCTGTGTCTAAATACTTTCAAGTCTCTAGACTACACATTTGATACTGTGCAGCAAAAGCACGGAAAAGAATTGAGGATTTACAGCTAGTAAAAATTTTGGTTCACTGTTTTTAAGGACACTTCTGGTGTCTGCTAGATACTCTTATAGTATCATTGCTTAAAAGAAGCCCAAAATATAAAGTGCATACCAGAAAGATAATAATATTGCACATATAGTATCATATTGCATGTATGCAGACAGGATATCATACGTTTTCTTTACCACTACATAAATGCTGTTTATTGCTTTACTATGGGCAGCTAAAATTTTTACCTCAGCTCATTTAATGGATGGTTCCGTTTAGTGCATGAACATTGAAAAGAATCAGATTTACCAAGCTGCCTTTTAACAAAAATAGGTAAATTTCAAGACAGTAAATAAGCTGCAAGAGCTTTATATAGCAGTGCATTAGCCAATAATATTCTGGTGACATTAAATGGTATTTACTCAGGATTTTTTTTCCAATTCAGCACCCACAATACAGACGAATTTGCACTAGCTTTTCCTGTTTCCTTAACCTCTTGTTTCAGTCACTGTATGGCAGGACCAAGAAGATGGTATCTAACAGTCACTGCTAGGCATTACATATTGGTTTCCAGTAAGCCACCCTTTATAAATTTAATAGTAATGTGGTTGGATTCACCAATAAGGTATTAGAAAAAATGGCTAAGTTTTAAACTACACTATCAGACACCCAAAAATATTAATAACAAAAAAGTAAGCAACTTTACCCCAGGGAATAAAGAAATCCCTCAAATTAATTGTACAGATTTTACAGTTAATAAATAAAATGCAAGGAGTATTTAAATCTCAATTCTTGCCTTTCCTGAGTGTCACCAAAACCTCCAGAAGTAATTACAGCTTATGCCTTTCAAACATGAGGCTGTAATTAGGGATTAGGACAAACAGTTATTGGAACAGAGAAGATGCAAGATGTGGTTTCTGTGAAGCACTTTGGAGTTGCCTATTATAAAGCTATCAGCCCTGCTGGAATGGAGAAAGCACCCCACAGGTCTCTGGCTGAGAGGTACACGGAACGAAGGCAATGGAAGAAACACTACAAAATCCAGGAAAACGTCTGTGGATACTAGTCAGTTTGATACAGACATTGAATGTGACTTTCAACTCTGTCAAATCTGACACCGCAGTTTTTAAAAATTGCATGCCAAGTTTAAAGTAAGGACAGAATTCCAAACCCACAGGCATTAACCGCAAATACTCTTAAAGTTATAGAATGGAGTCAACACCTTGCACGGCGGTCAAACCCTGCATACTTTTAGATACCTCTCTTGCATGGTCAGAGTCATCACCATCAGCCCTTCAGAGACTGCTAGACTGGGAGGGGTAAAACCACCTCTGGTTTTTCAGTTACCAGTGGTGGGCTGGAGAGAATACCCAACAGGCACATCCAACAACAACGTTATGTTCTGCGTTTTATCGGGGAGGATTACACACTTACTTCCAGACTAAGTGAGAGCCTAGCAGGTGACTGACCTGCTGCGCTGGCAAGGAGCGGACTAAATGTGTGCCCGGACGCTGGGCTTACCTGACGTGGTGCTTCTCTCCATGCACTGCTTCTGAAGGTCCAGGCTCCGCAGCTCCTCTGTGCTGGCATATTTCATGACGGAGTTGATGGAGGTGAGGGTGCTGATGAGCTGTGAATTGAGAGATCCAATCTGGGAGTGGGGCTCCCCAAAGGCTTCTGCCAATTCACTGTAATTTTCAGCGAGCAGCATCTGCTGTTCCTGCAGCAGCTTCTGCACGCGCTCGATGTAGTGATCCAAGCCCGTCCTCAGCTCAGGCGGAGGCAGAGGGCTTTCCAACAGACCACTCACCGGCTCACACACAGACTCTCCACCAACACCGATGCTCCTGGTGCCGGCCGGCACAACCGGCAACGGAGGGGGTCCGCAGGCAATGCTCCTCATTTTAAGACCAACCAGGTAGTTCTCATGAATGTTTATCTGCCCAATGCCGCAGTCTTTGGTTTTTATTGCAGAGGGCTTTTCAAAGCCAGGGTGGCTAGAGAGCAAGGTGCCCACTCCAACCGAACGCGTTTTAGCAGACACGTGTATGTCCTTCACCCGGCCATCTCCTACTGCCACGCTCCGCGTCTCCACGCTCTCCGTGTTGGTCTGTTTATCACAGCTGCTCAGAGAGGTGTTTGTCCCACAGTCTGCCAGGGAGGCCGCCTCCGTGCCGGTGCACTGGCTCACCATCTCCAAAGCGGTGCTGGTTTGCCGGCTAGCCGTAGAAGGCACAGCCATCACCATCGCCTCTGCCCTGGGCACTGCCTCTGTGGCCGTTTCGCGGGACACGTGCTCTTTGGGGGCGCAAACTACCACGTCCACCGAGCAATCCCCGCAGCCCACAGACCTCACCGCTCCGAGCGACTGCGCCATCTGTCCGGGTCTCGTAGCGCCTGCTGGCTCCTCCGTGTTGACACCTGTCTCACAGACGCTCATCTCTGCGCCCACCGCCTTATCACGCAGCTCGACGGCCCTCCCCGTGCCCTGGTCTCGCACCTCTGCCCTCTCCCTCACCAGCCACCGGCTCATCAGCAGCTCGGGGCCTGCAGCCGCGCTCTGCACGGCAGGTCTGCAGGAGGTGCCCACGCTGCTCGTCTGCAGGTGGTTTCCCACTGATGAATCGGCAACGTCTATGTGATCTCCCACCATTTGGTCTCTCGTTTGTATGACGGCCTCCACCATCCTGCTGATGACGTAGGGCTGAGCCATCACAGCTTTATCCACTTTCTTCCTAGACCCAGCCGCCTGCAGCTCCTGTTTTAATTTGGTCATTTCCCTGTCATGGGTCGTTTCCTTTAACTGAACCTCTAGTCTGTAAATCTTCTCCTTAAGGGCTTCGATGGTCTGCTGCTGAAGCTCTATCTCTTTCTCGACCTCTGTAGACAAGCCAAGCATGGCCTCTGTCACCCCAACGCCAGACTCTCTCATTTCTTTCTCTGTCCCCACAGCTACTTCTCTGTGTTGCCTCGCAGATCTGTTGTATATAACCACATCGTTCATGTTCTCATCAGCACCTACAGCAACAGATCGGGTTTCTTTTGTCAGGCTTTCTCTGTTCACCCGGAGGTTTGCTGGACTTTCATAGTTGCTATCCTGGATTTTTTTCTCCAGGGCTTGCATCTCAGCAGTCAGCTGCCTGAACTCCTCTATCCTCTGAGAGCTCTGCTCCACGCTCTCCACCTCTTCCTCACAATCTATATACAGTTCTCCACCTCTTCTCACCTGAGACATGTGTTCCCACTGCTCTGCATTTCCTGCACTGTAGGATCGCTTTCTGAAACCGTACACGTCATTTTGAGTGGCCTTCCTCTGGTTTTTGAGTTCAGCCATCATGTGCCTCTTCTCTTCCTGTAACACTGAAATTTTGACCTGCAGCACAGGAATGGTCTTGACTTGCTCCTCGAGCTCCTTGAGACGCTTGAGGGCAACTGCCATTTGCTCCCTGATGTGCTGCAGATGCACCGGGCTCACGTTGGTGACTGGTGTGGATATGCCCGAGCTCATAGGGCTGTGACGAATGGAACTGCCCAAGGAGGGGCTGAAGCAGGCGCCGTAGTCGCCGTTCCCCTGATACCCATTCTGCAGCTGCTGAGACATGTGACCGTACCCGCTGGATCCCACAAAAGAGGGGAGGGAGCTCGTGGAGCCCATGCCTCCAAAGCTGGAAAGCCGGGGCCTGCGGACATCTCCAGGCGTAACCTGCATCATCCTCTCCTGCTCGAGTCGCCTCCGCGTTTCCATGAGGGTTTTTGTTACATGGAGGTTGTGCCGAGGAGGCTGAGGGGAGGGCGGAGGAAGCTGCTTACTCTCGGGGACGGTTAAGTAGGAAGGAGATGCTTCAAAGGAGACTGAGGGTCTCGCAGCAACGGATGAGGTTACTTGACTCCTCGCTGCCAGACAAGACTGCTTGTTCTCATCACTGTTTGATGAAGAGAGAGACTCTGTGGAGGTCCAGCCACTGCACTGGCCACCAGAGTTCTTGGCACCTGCCGAGGCTGTTATGGCTTTCCTCTTCTTTCGGATGTTTAGTTTCTTAATGGTATTCCCCTTTTGTATATCGTCCACGTACTTCAGAAAATCCAAGTCTAGCTGGTAGCCGTAAGGTGTTTCCACAAAATAGGGGTATTTCCGTTCTTTTTCATCTTCTCTATTTATAATAACTTCCTCTTTTTCTGGAAAAGAAAAAACGAAATCAGCATTGGAAAAGAAACTATGTCTCAGTAAACTACGCGCTGAAACACAAGCACAGAAAGATGGGTGCTCACAACACGCCGGAGGCAGAAACTGCTGCTGCAGCTCAGCGAGCAGACCAGCTTTCCGCTGACTGACCCTCAACACTAAATCCTGATTAACTTTTTAGAAGTTAATCAGTAGGTTTTCAAATGCTGAGAAGTTCATACCCACATAAATGTGTACACATGCACACACGCAGATCTCATCTGTTAACAAAAGGGCACAGAAGTGGCACAGCTAGTAGCTTGAAGCTGTCCTTCCCCGAATCCCTCCAGTCTTGCCATGTCACACCAAACTTTCACACACACCACGCTGTCACGTAAAGACCACAGGATTACGGCGTACCCCACGAATCATCCAGGGAGCAACTTCTCTAGAGGGTGCATTCAAGCAGGCGACGGGAACTCTAACCCCGCTCCTTACGCAACTGATGTCACTAGACTTTACACAGAGCTGCAGCTGTTTTATGGCTTTGGGAACTGCTGCCGCGAGAGCAGCAATACCAAGTTCGCTCTCACCTCAGCTCACATTACTTCCACCAGCACCTCTGCTCTTTCATTTTAAACTGCACGAAGCCCCCGGCACCAAGACGGGCAGCGGGATGCCCTTCCAGCTGGGTCCCGAATCCCGCTGCTGAGGGAGACTGTCGCCTCGCACGCCAGCAAAGCCCGACCGCCCTCCAGACACAGGACTCGCCTGTCCCCAAAGCAATCTAAATAAAACTTCACCAGATCTGCTGGGCTTCCTTCTGCCGAGTATTTATACGCAGTGCTGCTATACAACCTGCTCCTCCCGCCACGTATGGCTGCCCCCGCTTCACGTGTCACACGCCGAAGCCCTGCCTCCCTCCCGGCTTTCTCCTTCTTCACCCCATAAGGAAGAGCCGCCCGCACCCGCGCAGCCCCGGCCGGCCGCGCACACCGCCTCCGCCGCCGAGCTCCGCCA
>WAAD01034968.1:67556-116187 GCA_013389945.1 Fregata magnificens | reverse complement strand
GTACAGGAAGTGACTTAACGTTGTACTGAAAAGGTTTAGGAGACGGGGGGGGGAGCTCCTGTTTTTCCAGTTTCCTTGGCATGCTTAAGAAAAGCTTTGTCTACAGACAGTATAACTGCTTTCATGGCGATCGTTTACGCTTTTAGCTACCACAGGACACCCCGAGCAGTAGACGGAAGGAGGATGCTGCTCCGGGAAAACCTACCTTCCCCGGCACGGGAAAAGAATAGGATGGGGACACAGACACAGGCAGAGAGCAGCAGAAGCGGGGCTGACCTGCACGCATTGGTATCTCGGTCCTGCAGCGTGGACAGACTGTTCGGCAGACACAAACACCACCACCACCACCACCCCCCCCGACCACATGTTTCTGCTGAAAGACCAGAGTCGCAGTATGCTGTGGTATTTACTTACAGATGCACCCAAAATAGACATCTAAATACCAGAGTGGAAGCAAAAATACATGCATACACACATAGTTTAAGCACAGAAGCACACACAGCTTCTTCCAACAGGACTGCCTCAATGCCAGGCAGGGAAAAAGTCTCCAGGACTCCCACTGACAGGGAGAGAATGAGACAGACCATACTCTCCGAATTACTCCTCTTCCTCCCCAAATTCAGTACTCTGTTCCCAGATTCTTATCCTGGCGCCGTGCCCCACAGACAGCCAGCTCTCCTTTCCACACCCCACAGCTCCTTGCCCTAGGTTGGTCACCCCTCCTTCCCGCCTGCACCCCAGGTTTGTCCCCCCTCTCTCACTGGCCCCCCTCTCTGATAGTCTCCTGGTCTCTTTCTGCCTCCTTCCCAAGCTTTGGATTTGTCACCCATTTTCTCTACTTATATCCATTTGCTTGCTCCACTAATTCTAACCCCAAATCTGGTTATACTCTCACCCCTCATCCCGGGCTTGGTTCTAGTCTCTTAAACCAGCCCATGTAAATTCAAGCTCCATCAATTTTACCTGTTCTCCCATTTTTCCCAGTTCCTTTCCTCTGCTTGTCTCGGTCCTTATCTTCCTACCCAGCAACATCTCAGATTCTCCCATTACTACACCAGGGAAGTCAGGCAGCTCCTCTAAGCTGTCCTTGGGCACAATGTGTAAGTGTTGGATGGGGGAGGGAGGAACAGACTCTTTGGAAGTCCCAGGACTTAAGAATTAATGCATCTTTGGAAAAATATTCATAAAACCTCTAAAAAGACATGCAAATCTCATGTGAAGTCATGAGAGCCAAACTGGAATCTCAGATATATTTTTTTCTTCTTCATGGAATGGTATTAAGATTGCTCAACAGAAACACATAAAAAATAAATAATAATAAAAAAATAATCACCCTGATACTGAATCCCCCACTAAACCTCTCCACAACACCTGCAGGCAGCTCAGTGTCTTCACAATTAAATCCCTTTGGTCCTCAGCTTAAGCTGGCAGCACTACCAGGACACAGTGCATATCTGCTCCACAAGCATGAGACTGTGCGTGGAGCTGACTGCCTGTTACTTCTCCTTAAAACAACACAGTGAACACTCCACCAACACAATCCCAGTATTATGACTTGATCTCTGGAGATGTTTCTTGATAACGTGGATCAGGCATGCAATCTACCAACAACACCACAACACTGTGATGCTGCAGGCAGGAGCTGCACTAAGCCTTTGTGCATTTTGCTGTCTCAGAGAAAGGGCCAAAATGGGTGTGCCTGTTAAGCATGGAACAAAGCAAAACGGATGGCTGTTTTCAAGCAATAAAAATGTTTTTGGTGGTTCCAAAAGAAAAAAAAAATCTAATAAAAAGGAAATTAATAAACACCTGATACAAGTGCAGCCTTTCTTCCTTTCAGCCCTTAGGTCCTGGATGAACCATGGACGCCCTTACTCCCCAGCTTTGGTGGGCAAGTACCAAGTGCTACACAAGCAGGTACCTCAGATTAACCTTGGAGGAAGCTGTATCTTATTTGCCCTTCAGCCAGAAAGGCAAGCCTTCATGCCCAGAGACCTCATGTGAGCAAAAGAGTCCTACCCCATTCACCCCAACAAACACAGAAGTATTGCAGCAAATACCAGGCAGTACAAACACTCTTGTTAGGTGTCTTGTCTCATCCTTGGCCAGCTGATCATGGGCACTGCTAAAATTAGAACTATTTCCCAGTCTCTATAGTAGCTCAGGCAAATATTAATCATGTCATTGTGTTACACTAAAACAGTATGTGCAGACGCACAAACACATACACTTTTTGCTGTGAAAATGCTGCAGACGCTCCTGTTTTCTTCTGAAATGTCTTTAAATGCAATGAGACACAAACACATCATGCTTTTAGGCCAGTACCTGTGAAGTAAAGCACTCAGTGAGGCACAGAGGCCTCGTTGTGCTGCTGTCGTTATTAACGCATTTCTCCAGAAGTATGCAAAGACTTCATTTCCCTCTCCCTGCTGCAGGACAACCACGGGCAGGACACAAGCAGCATTTAAAATGTGCACTCTTCAATTCTCACCTCCTGCACTACTGGGACTGGCTCTGTCCAAACATTCCAGTCTTGCCAACTTCTATTAAATTATATCCTATCCAGTGCACCACACAAGAACGTCAGTATATTAAAATATTGAGTCAGCCCTACCCGAGTCCATACTAATCATGTCTGCTCCCAGACCAGGAGAACTGGAAAAAAATAGGACATTCAGTTGATGTGCTTCAAGACTTCTGAGAGAGAGGAAAGCACTGAAAGTGTGGACAGACACAGAGCTTTGGTTCTGCAAGCTAGGAAAACTTTATTGTAGAGCCATCTTGGAGGGTCCAGGAAGAGCAAAGAGAAGCAACTGAAGATGTATTTCTGAAGCTAAAAGTCTAAGGTGCCTTGGAAAACATAGACATCACATCTAAAGCTTTCTCTCCCCATCTGGTTATGATATCTGCCCTAAGGCATTTTCATCTTGGATCTGACTGCTATTAAAGAAGTCTTTTCCATTGAAATAATGTTATGAATAACAGTCGCCTTCCAGAGTTATGGCATAAGACAATTCATAAAGAATGCAGCAGAGAAAAATACAGAGGCAAAAGCTGGCATAAATGGAGTCGAGTCAGTATTTTTGTATGCTCAACTTCAGTTTGAAAGGTTATCTGGGGCAGGAAAAGAGGGGATACAAAAAAAGAGTTCTGACTTTTTGATTCATTACTGCAACAGAGAAGAAATCGATGCTTTTCCCCTTCTCCTCCCATCCCCAATACTACTTTTGTTCTATTCTCTTTCTGTTCTTTAGCATATATAAATGAGTATCAGCATCGCCTTCTGAAAAGAACCAAAACACATAAGGCTGAGCACTTGTTCAAAAAGAAAAAGCAGAATGGAATAAATAACATTTTTTCTTTCATTCATTTTACCTCATTCTCCTTTTCAGGTGCTGGGATTTGAATATAAGTTAAAGAAAAAAACCCAACAAAACCACTTGGAGAATGGACCTTAGCCTTGCAGAACACTCATTTGATCGGCTTTCTTTTGGCTAGCAATATAGAGAAGATGCCATGAAATTACTAGTTCTCCAACAATTCTGCCTAGCTCTCCAGTATTTTCAAAGGTGGGGAGGAAAAAGCCCCAAACTCAAACAATCAGTCTATCAGATTTTTATTTTATTTTATTTCAGGAACTGACAGGGAAAAACTTACAAAAACAGAAAGTTGTTTCTGTACTATGCCAGACACAGCAGGAGCATCGAGTGTTTTATTTTTCCCTTTGCAGTTAAAGCACACAGCGGTAGTGGGAAGCACGCCGCAGGTGTGGAGCGCAGACTGCCTCAGTTGGCTGCTCATCTTCCACAAGGAGGAAAGCCACGGCAGCACAGCAGAGTCAAGCCACGAAGCTGCCCATGATGATACCCCGGTGCTGGCCTCGGCCACCCTTCCTGCAGTGCCAGGCTGGAGTGCCTGCATGACACAGCTCAGCTTGTACAAGGAATGGCACAATTGCCCAGCACGCTACACTATAGGGTAGACAGGGCTGACAACACCTTCCCCTCTTTTTCTGCTATGGGAAAACAACCAATAAATACTGCCTTGTAAGAAAGGTAATCTGTTTTGCTATTACTCGGCTACAGCTATGCCTGGAGCAAACAGGATTTAACTCCTGATGCACCTGAGGCTGTGGGGTATGGGGTACTACAGTCCAAACCAAAATGCCCCAGCCAGAGAGGGATGACCGACCCTGCTACCAACCCCGCAGTTACAGATGCGGAGGATTCTCCTATTACAGAGGAATTTCATTTACTGCACATTTTACTGAAGAAATAAATCTCCAGTGTAAAATGTTTGCTGCAAATTTAATCTCAAAGAAAAACGAGGAGCAGAAAAATGGTAAAATATTTTTATAAGGTTTTTAGATTACTTTTTAAAATTTATATGTCAATACCCCAACTGGGGAGCTGACTTTTAAATCTGACATCTAAATACTTAGTACTTTGGGTTGGGGGCTGTAATCAAAAAATAGGGGATAGCAACTTCCCTGATAATAACAACAGAGAAAGGCTGAAGCTACACCACTTTTATTTCAAGGTGTAGAAGCTCCAGCTCAGATATTTGTAGTGGCAAGCCTCACAGAAGTGAATTAAGAACACCACCTTAAGTCAATGAACATAAGCAGCAGTAGTATTGAAGAAAGATGGTTCAGAGGGCTGCTGTGTTTTGGTTGCACTGGGAACGCAAACACTAGGGCACTGGGCTGCGATGCCACATTTTCCATGCAACACTGGTAAAAGAAGGCATATTAAGAATGGTTTTGCTGTCTTAATACCATGTTCTTTCCAGAAGAAGTAAGAACATTAAGGCAATAGAAGAAAAACTAAAAAACAATCACAGCCACAATGCAAAGGCCATTAAAAACATCAAAAGTCTTTCCATTGGCTTAACTGGGCTTTCCCATTGACTTGATCAGTCAATGAAGCCAATGAAGGATCAGTGAAAACAGTCTCTCAAGCAGTTATGTTCCTCTGAACCCGAAAACTCTTAGCTGCTTAGCAGTATGCTAGAATTATCATTATAACAAAAACATAATAAAAAGTTTATTTGTTTAGCATGATAGCAAAAACAACAAGCCAGCTCTCACCTTGGTACCAGTGATCAGATGGATGCACTAGTCTGGATGTCCCACTGTTACCTCCTCCTCAAGGGAGAATTCCTAAACCACAGAACCATTTCTTAACCTTGTAGAAGAGACTCTGGCTTTTCTTATTCTTCTCCCTTTGCTGCATGTTTGCTAACTATGTGCTGACTACTGTTCATAGCTACGAAAACCGGAGTATTTTGGTATGACATAGAAAATGCTCAGAATGCTCGCTACCCTGCTACCCAAAGGCATATACATTTATATAGTGAATAGCCTTTTGGGTGTTACAAGGGGGTCTTTCAAGGTCACATTACCTTTTTTTTACACCATTAGAGGTTTTCTTTCACATGATAAAAAAGAGTTACCTACAGAGTTTATATCTGACCATCATATAACCACAACTAAAAATCATTTATGTGAGCTGAAAGTAAAAACCACCTTTCAAAAAACACACCTCCTAACCCTCTCTAGTCTTTTTAATGTCTAAAACTTTTACTTCTAGAATCTCTGAACTGCAAACTTGCAGCTCAAACAGAAGTTCATTTAACATATAAAATACAGGTTGTAAGAAAATGGTGCAAATTAATTAACCCTGTATGAGAAATTTGTTCCTGGGGGGAAGCACAACCAGCTGTCCTGAGAGTGACTGCAATATGCCCCCTAATCAAAATTCACAAAAGGTGCTTTATATTCTTGACAACTCCCTTATTTGAGGCCAATAATAAGTCTCCTTTTCAACTGCTCTCACTTTCTGGGAATAGCTCTAGGTCTGGCAGTTCTGTGGTGGGACATCTCTGTATGTGCACCACCTCAAGGCTGATAACCACAGAAACTGAAAACTAAGAGGCTAGTTTGTTTTGCCTCCATCCCAATTTCTGACTCAGGGGAAATCAAACTATGGCTGGCAGGAAGCAGGGCATGGGTGGGAAGGGTCATTAGCTTATTCTGCTAACTGCCCCACCAGCAGCAAGGAAGAGCAGAGCAGAAACCATGGTGGGGGCTGCTGCTGCTGTCAACAGCACTGCCACCTCCAGGTGGAAACTACTCTAAAAACAGTGGCCACTTGGGCAAATTGCTGTCACAAGTCAGCCTATTGGCTGCACTGTGACTCTGAGCATGACCAGCAGGTCCACCATCAAGCAAGTCAGAAGCAAGTGGCAGCCGTAGTTGCATTGCACTGATGCATTTCCCAAATCATCCTCTGCAAATGCCACTTTAACCGATGTGCCGTGTCAAGAGATGTAACTGAGGAAGAAAGTGCTTGCCTTACATTGAAAGCAAACCACTAAACCGGTGACGGGGGCTTAGTTGGGTCAGCCACAGAAAATGCTCTCCCCTCAAAGATGCTCGTTTCCTCATAGTAAAGTTGGCCTCCTGCTCTCTCAGGTGTCACTGGGAAGAGCGACAAGGTGTCAACAGTCATCCTTTACTTTTGGGCTTGAAATGGGAGGCATCTCAATCCTGTTTACTTACGTTTGAAAACCAGATGCCAACAAGGCAAGTCCAAACCAGTATGAGTTCATTCTTTCCAAGCAGCTGATTCCATGTGCATTTTTTTCATCGTGCAGTACTTGTCTACTTGAGAACTGCCCTTCATCATTCCCTGAAGCATTTCTTTCATTCACTTTCTACTGTGTGCACACTTACTGGCTCCAGGCACATTTGTGACAAATGAAGAGCATTCAATTTAAAGATGCTTTCCAAATCAGACTAACTCAGGCCTGGCAAAATAACGTTAAGTTGTGGCAAACAGTAGATACCAATCACAAGCTCCTCGCAGCCTGGGAGAGCCACACGATGTGCTCCACCGACCACTGTAGGAGAGCAGCTCAGTTTCAGGCCGCCATAGCCCTCCTTTCCAATATACATATTGGAAATATACATATACATATATTCCAAGATACATCCCAACATATCTGGGCCAACTGGTTCAGCCAGCGATGCTGGTGAACATGAGGTTGAGTCCCAGTGTTGGTAAGACCGCTTGCTGCACAGGAGAAACACCAAAGCTCCTGTACTTCCCTTGCCAACCCTTGAAAATGTGGCATACCTGCCCCTCTCCTCCAACCTACATCATCCCCTGTTACTTTACACCACTTCACTGTCACAAGAAAAATGACAAAGGAAAAAATAATTACAAAGACCAAGGCTTGCATCCACATAGCAGGATGGGCTTTACAAAACCCGCATAGAGGGCTGGCAAAGCAGAAGAGGAGCAAACCCCCAAATATTTCTCTTCCTTCTTCACTCATCCAAATCATCTCCCCACTCCCCATGGGGGCCAAAAGGAGTCATGGAGTCATGGATGCAAGCCAGGTGTTTGCCGGAAAATGTCTTTTAACACAACTGTGCATCTGTGTTACCTGCTGAAGCCCAAGCAAAGGCGGCTGTTCTAGCCAAGAACAACTGAATCACAAAACCAAAATATTTAGATTTATAATGTCATTACCCTTCTGTGCCCATAAATCTCTGAAGAGGTGAGAAGCAGAGAACAGATACATAGGGCTATTGTAACAGGAGTAACCACCAGGAAAGAACCTGGACTCCTGGGATATAAACCTGCCATGGAATATTAAAACTGATTTACAGTTTCAGTTTGGTCCTATAGCTGTGCACAGGGTGGAAAAAATGGAAGAATTGTCTTCTGCAAGAATGGTTCTACAAATATTTATATTTATGAGTCCTGGAAGGACATTATTTTGTCACATGCTTACCTCCATAAGGAATATGGTTTATGCTGCATGATCAGTATGATATTTCAAATACCGGGAATTGTTCCCTCCTACCCCTTTTTATATTAATCTAGTACTGATTCCTTGTGTGAGATAAGATGTGTGTTGCCTTCCAAACTTCAAAAGCATAAGCAATTTGCATTTTCCAAAAACACTGAAAGCTTTTTCTCTGCACTTAAAATAGTTCAGACCGATGAACTGATTTTCTCCAAAAAGTTAAAAAAGGGATCATCAGAGAAAATATGGAAAAGGTCATTATTAGAGGTAATTCTTTATGCACATTCTAAATAGCTAAAACCAGAGGCTTATAATTGAAAGCCTATGAACAGTATTCAAAATGAGCAACTTTAAGGGTAACAGCTACCTTTCTGCCATTGAAACGACGCCTTACAGTAAATAGGTGCAGCACTCCCTTCACTTGAGTGTTCACAACACCGATCTCCCACTAGAAAACCTGCATTTGTTGAAGAAAACAAACTAATCTGTATGTAACAACAAAAACAAAGAGACTACCAGAGGTGTGTGAAACTGCAGTGCAAGCTCCCTTCAGACGGCAGCACTTGCGAGACAAGCCAGCTAACCGGGCACCGTTAAAAAACGGAAAAAACCCATTTCTAAAATCCCTTTTCTCAGCTGGCCTGCAGTGCTAGCAGAACCAGCCGCTCGCATCTCACCTCCCCCCGCACCCCGTTCGAGGGTCTCACTCACTGATCCACGCAGAAGCAAACCCTTGGATGTTGCCTCGTTTAGTTTTTCAGGAAATTAAGTCTGAAGCACACTTTCCTTTGCCTTAAAGGGAGTGCATATTCCTGACACATCAGCAGGCAGGGAGCCCAGAGGTTGCTACAGAGCATTTATTTATACTCATTTGGAATTTCCTGAGACAGTCCCAGCCTGGCAGTCAGCCCAGCGCAGCGCCAGCGGTTTCCTTCACGGCACTTCAGATGCTGTGTGACGACTCCGGCTCCGCAAGGGTTAAAATGCATGAAATGGGCAGCAGGACAAAAGGAACCGTACCAAGTGACACACTAAAAAGATAATTTTTTTTTCCTCTGATGAAGACAGATTTAATTTCCAAGAGGGAATTAGAAGTTCAGATGACTTCTCTTCCACCCTCTCTCCCTTCCTCCCGAAGCCCTTCACCCCCTCCTGAAGCCCTTCACCCCCACCCACCTCATTTCTCACTCCCACGTGTGGACTGAGAGCACAGAAAGGTTCATTGATATAATTTGGGCAGAACAATTACCTCTGTTGTAACCACCACTGCCTGCAATTCTGCCTGTGTTACATTCAATCTCATTTTATTTACTCTTCTCAAATGAAAGTTATAATTTGAGGGATAAAAATAAAAACTTTTAGTATAAAGTTACAGACACAGAGCTTTCCTTTTTTTCTGAAACAGCCAAAATACATGAGACATCCTTCATGCTAGTACAAGCGCTTTCGAAATGATGCACAAACATATTCGATTTTTCCATATTCAATTTTCTTGTTTCCACATAACACCACGTATTAACTCAAGTAAAGACAACTGGGATTCCAGATGCAAAAAGTGTCACTTCTCAGCATCATAAAGAGACCCTCAAAGGCCTCAGCTCCATCTCTCTTCACTTCTGCTTACAATAACAGTTGCTGTAGTATAGCCAAATAGGGACTCCAAAAGTAAACAGGCAAGAGGAGAGGCTACTTTAACAAGGATAACGGTCCTAAGACTTCACAGAACTAAAGGAAAAGAATTATTACTGTGCCTTCCATCTGGATTCCCAAGAACACTTAAAATGAAAGAAAAAAAGAGGCATGAACTATTGAAATAATTTCCAATATCATTGCAGACTGGAAGAGTTGTGCTTCAAACAGAAGCGGGATCTTATGCTGAAATGACAGGAGAGAGGTCCAAGTCCTCCACAGTGCCTTCAGCTACAATGGCACAGACTTCCAATAAAAGTGTTTCCTGAACATGTCTAGTGGCTTCAGTGGTATTTAATATGAAGCAAAGTAATGTTTAATAGTTACAGGCATCAGCTTTTGGACTATAAACTAGGTCCTGCCCTCTACATAATTTTACATGTCTTTCCTTGAATTACAAGTCATTGATGCATACGCTATAAAACATGAGCTCCCCAAAAAAGTCCGAAGAAGATCTCTTGACGTAGCCAACTTGTTACATCTATGGACCGTGGAGGTACTGAATTTTAAGTGAACTTGGTTTGGTTTGGTCTCTGCTCTAACCACACCATCCATAAAGAAAAGCAGCTCTCCATAAACAGCGCTTTGGGAACAGCTTCTAACCATGCTTTAAAGTTTCTCCTAGAAGAGATAAAAACTCTAGGGCAGCTGAAACCTGACCCACGCCTTCTGTTCAAGGAAACAAAACCAAAATTCAGCCCTTGAAACACTGCCCGGACCCAGTGCAACCACCACTTTGCGCTCGCTGCCCTTCAAGCCCCATCTTTCGACCTACAGAGCGAGTGACCAGCCAGGTGAGGACAAGCAGCAGCACTGGGTGTTACTGGTGGGCATCTCTAGCTCCATCAGCATGTTCTTCACGCCAGGAAGGGAAGAACATGAAAATACCCATCTAGTTTTCTGGTGTCAAAACCCCTGTGACATCCAGGATAAAGTATGAGAATAGAAGGTATGGCCAAAACATCCTCCTCAAGAGTTAGGATTCTTCTCAGAGAAAAAAAAAATTCTCTATATTATTTCATTTTTCTGAAAAAAGACAGCATGATATCCTGTTTAGAGAAGAACAAATTTTAGCAGCTGTCTCCGCACGCTCCATCTGTTTATCATTACTCTGTGGTTTCAAGGGCTTGACATCTGAACGAGCCCTGCATCAAGTCACGCACCTTCGGTGGACTCTCCTCCAAAGCTCGGTGAACTCAGCAGGCTGAAAAAGACCTGCCACGAGTGCAAGCAATAACCTATAATGTGTATCAGCACTTCGTCCCTTTTCCAGCAAGTCAAATATGGAGACACATGTCTGGGTTGGCACCAGTAAAACCTAAAGGCAAAGAGCACATGCGTATTTATTCTCTTGGCCTTTGAGACCATTATGGTGCCAAATAAACTCATTCAGCTACTGTTTACAGTAGAAACAAAACTGAGGTCAGAGCACAGCTCCCCAGTGACCAAAAAACTTGACTTGGTCTGCAGCAGGGTGAATGTAAGATTTGGTGTATGGGCAGCCATCCAGCTGGTAAATTCTTATCTAAAAAGCAGGTTATTTCACACCCCTTTTGAAAACAAAAAGCAGAGAGGGCACAGTTGGATCTGTGAAAGGCGATGGATGAAACACAGCTCTTTAAAACATTTGCCTCCAACAGACCATTTCCTCAGCACCGGAATGGCTCTGCTTGGAAGGAATGAAATAATCTGCCCGGCTACAACGATCCAGTACAGGGGAGCACAGAGCTTGGCCTGACCCACCACTGTCAGGTTTATGTTCCTACCCCGCAAAACATGGCTGTTGCATTTTGGTGAAGGTTGGATACGGGATTCTTCTTGGTTTTATTCTGGTGGATTTTGTTTTGGGAGAGAGGGGTGGCATTGCTGTGGGTTCGGTTTTTTTTCTTTACAGCCTTTCAGAATTTGGCAGCTGGCTTCCACAAAACGATTTAAAACCCACTAGCCATTCAGGTCAGACCTGAGATTGATCTGGCCTACCCACCTTCTCCTCCCTAGCAGATGCCTCTGGAAGGGCATAAGAAGACAGCAAGCATACAGCAACATTTCTTCTCTCGGCTTCCAGAAACCTGCGGCCCAGAGACTTCCTTGGCCAGGGGTGGTCCAGCATGGGTTTCAAGTCAGAGTGTCAAATGTCTGATATCAGGGTAGCTGGGAGGTATTCAATAGCTGGGTTCAAAATGTCAGACTGCAGCTGATGCGTTAGTGCTGTAAGGAGATCTACCGGTCAAGCACCTGGAGATACAGTTATGGATGATTAATCTGACCCAATGACAACGTAACACTCAAAACCTCCATATGAGAGACTTTGCATGCTACGGTTAAGTCCCTCACTAGTTAGCATCTACCCACAGAGAAGATGCAACTGAAAAATGCACCCCATATCATTATTAAGTGTCCACCAGGTTTAGTTTCACACAGAATGAACTTCAACTGCTTGGTATTTTGTGTGTCATGAGGCAAGTCATGATCTCTACTGTTCTCCCAATATGACTGCCTGGAAAATCTTATGGAAGGACTTGGAAAGAAGTCGTGTTGTGGGAGTGAGTAGACCATTCAAGCCTTCAAATTTGGTGAAATATTTTTTTTTTTCCTTCTTCTTTTTTGTGCGGACGGTCAGGCATACTTGCTTGTTTCTATTCAGACATTAGAACTGCATAAGCTAGTAACACGGCTTGCAGCTCCCAGTGGGGCCTTACGGGTCAGCTTTGCTTTCCCATTTTGCAGAGACAGAAAGTGAATGACACTGAACATGAACACAAGTGAAAGGAAAAATCCATGGCTGTAAAAGAAAAATACGCTTTCTCAAATCTGGAAATACATGTGCAGGCTTCTTAGGCCACAGACAAGGATGCAAAGTGAACTGCCTGCTGGGAACTCAAGTGGAGGTGTTAGCCTAGCGACTGTCTCCTGGTGCATTTGAAAAAAGCAGACTGAGTCATTCGGGGTCAGGTGGCGGATGCTGCCAGCATGGAAGGCATCCCGTGACGTGGAAGGCATCCCGTGTCCTTCAGTCGTCACCCCCCACTTCCCCAGCTGAGCAAAGGCAGGGAGTGCAGGAGGGAACTCACGGCTTTGCCAGGGAAATTGTACAGGCTACAGTTTTAGGCATCTCTTTCCCACTTGGATCAAGACTCTGCAATCAAACACCATGGATTTCTAGTAACAATTATTAATCCAGAAACACTGCACTTCTACCCACAGTAACAACACTGATGATGCAAAAGGCTGAGGCAAGGAAAAGTGCCACACAAACTGGGGAAAAAACCAAATGCCATGCATAACTAATGGGATCGATGCAAGACTACACATGTCCATTATTAATGTGCCATGTAACTGATAAACAGTGCGTGCAGTACATCATGCAGCAGCAGGATTGGAGAAGGATGGTAAAGCTGGAGTGGAGCAGGAGATGCTACGCTCAGTTTCACACAGAGATGTCTCTCCTGCTGCTGTGGTCTTGGCTGTACCTGCTGTCTTGTCCTACAGGGATACAAGCTGAGATGGTCTGGCTGAGCCACGCACATGCTTATAGAGTTGTAGCCTTACAACTTTTCTCTGCAAAGGGAGAGGGAAGTAATTTCCCCAGAATCGTCAACAGTGCATTTTCCAGAGTACTGAAGATGGGTTGCAAGGAAGCCTCTGAGCGTCAAAGGCAGAGCAGGGGGTGGTGGAGGGTTAGATATCAGGGGGGAGGCACAGGCTGCGCTCCTCAAGGACTGCACCTGGGGAGAAGTCCCTGTGTGTCCTCAGGGAGAGCTAGGGTGAGACCAAGCACTGGAGAAAGGGGCCGAGAGGAATATCAGGGAACAAAAAGGAAAGGACAATCATCCTGGATGGCAGACATGCTGTTTGAGAGCAGAGGAAGGGAACAGGACTGTAACTAATGATGGCAAGGGAGAATGGTGAAAGTCTGAAGAGCGATGCAGTGGCTGCACAGCCTTGTGAGCACATTCAAGTACTGGCAAGCTTGTAAGCTATGTAACAGCCATCTGCCTCCATCTAGAAAAACAGAGGACAGGAGCAGAAGAGAATTATTCTAAAATACACTTTTTTTTAAACCTTTAACTTAAGATATGGACAAACGTATCTAAAATTTAAGAATCGCAATTTCGGCTGGAGGGAGGGGGAAGAGGGGACTCTAGAAAGGGCTTAGCCATTGACCTCTTGAAGTGAAAAAACACTGTTGGATCCTTGTAATCCCTTAAAACATGACTGCTCCAATCTTGTCTTTGTGCTTCTATCATATGCAAAAGTCAGTCCGCTTTTTCAACCACAACCATGCATTTGGTTGTATTTTCTTGCACTGTACTTTTTTTTTTCAAAGCCGCACACTTTAGATTTACCAAGCAGTGTACATGAAGTGTTAAAACTTGACCTGTTTGCTAGGATTAGACCTGAAATTCCGGTAACAGCAGCCAAGTTGCACAAGTGTTTTCTTTTTATTATTAGATCTTCTGCAACCCATACGATGGTGCTCCAGGCAGAGGGTTGGTTGTGTGAAGAGCAGGTAGGGAAGGGGCTAGGAGTACATCAACAAACATGCCCCTCAGCAATGAGAGACTACTCCAGAACAGTGATGTCTGGTTTACATAGGGAGAACAATCTGTTCCCAATTATCAGTTAATTTGATCCTCACCCTAATCTGACCAAACCTTCAAACCGAGCTACTAAAAACAGTTTCCACCACCCCCCCCCTCCATCCCTCCCTCTCCTACTTTCAAACAAATACTGAAGGGCAATACAGAAATATCACAGACAGGTCCTGTATGTTGAAGGAAAGCAACATATTGTTATGAAGAACAACCATACAGGAATATAGTAATAAAAAAAGAGAAGACAACTACATAAAACAGTCATTACAGTGTGAGATAACTAGGGAGGAGAAAATAAGCAAGAAAAAGGGATGGGCTGTGAGAGGGCGTAAGGGTCACCTTACCTACTTCTACAGGGAAGAAGGCTTTGCAAGTGGGGAAGGATGGACCAAAAGCATGAAAGAATATGATGGGATCTCACACTCACCTACCTCTACGAGCGTCTGAACACTTAGTTTTGTCAAAGTCTGTGTAAAGAGTCAGGTGAAGAAAAATCTCAGGAGACTGTACCTAACACAGAGCAAGTATATGCTATGAAGAGTTTTAAACAGTCAGAAAGACAGGGGAGAGGGAGAGCCCTACTTGGACCCGGTTGATCTGCTAACCCCCAGACACTGCAAGCTGCAACGTGCATCCCACAGCAGAGGTCAACCATCATTTTCAGCCAATATGGTAAGTGTGATTTCCGGATGAAATCAGAGGAGGGAATGGGAGAAAGAAAGGGGAGGATGGCCACAAGCACACTTCTGTCCTGAAGCTGGTCACACGGGGACATCCTGGCAGGAATCTGTACTCTGCCACCACAGGGAGTCTTGTTTCCAGAGGAAGGAAACGGAGATACAGCAGCAATGCCAACGTGGGCAGCCCGAGCGCTCCCTCAGTCCCTAAAATTGCTGTGAAAACATGATACGGGAAGGGCTGCCCTTCTGTCATCTCTAATCCAAAGCCTTACAAATGGCATGAAAGAAGGGGAGGAGAGAGGTGGCCATTACAAGAAGCGCCCCAAGGACTTCCGCTGCAGCAGTAACCCTTCTGCAAGGAATATGTCTAAATGCAGGCACTCAATGTTCACAGAAGACAACCAGCCGTAACCAGGCTATTTCCATCCAAGCCATTTCCCTGGTGGACCGTATCCTTTCAAAGGCAACAAAATCCCCTCCCTTCCCACAGGGAGGAGATTCATACGCATTATTCATATACTGCTTTCTGCAGGAGAATCTGGGAAGGGAGTGAGGAATACTGTAGAATAGTTTTGGGGAAGAATACACTCTTTTAGGTTAAACGGCCACAGGAAGATTTGCTGAGTTGTGTACCTTGAGAGTGGAGGGAAGGAAGAAGATGCAGAGAGAATAATTTTTCAGGTCTGGAAAAAGTTAATTCTTGGTGTTTTTCCCGTGACATGTGCCTGCCCCGCTGCTGGTGCTTGCCCCTCACCCAGCCCCACGAGCTACTCCTCCACACAGGCACCTCTCACCCGAGCACCACCAGATCAGTGCGAAGCAGTGACTTCCATCACAAGACCTAAGGTCTTTTATCGCTGTTAATTGCCACCAGTTCAGTGAGGTTGCAATGTACCATAAAGAGCAAGGCATGCCTGTTAGTCCCTAGAGCATTATTGGCTTTAAAATACAAGATCAGGACCCTAAGCTGCCTCCAAGGATGTAGAGGGCATGTATTTATATCACTGCTCCACAGGGTGCAGCAGCAGGCCACATGAGAAGGTCCAGGTGCTGCCCATGCAAGTGCATCTCAACAGCTCAGACAAGGAAAGCATGCATTACTCCATGAGCAATTCTGCGTCAGAGAGGAATGAACACAGTCCTCCGTCTAGGGTTGAGATGTAAGAAGCTTCTGGGCAGCTGCAGAAGATAATCCACAACAAGACACAACTGCAGTAATCTCTGAACAAAAAGACAGACCAATTAAATCTGTTGCGTTTCTCACGGTGCTTTGTCCTTCTGCAAAGCATCTGCATCTTACATGGCTTTGTGTCTTGGGCCATCTGCTTCCCACCACATCCAATTTCCATTTCTAAGGACTGGGCTGTCTGGGCCAGACTGCTATGTCCTCAGCTCCTAATGACACTATTTACTGTATCCTCTCTAACTCCTTCCTGCCCCTTCCCTTTCCAGCAGATTCCAAAATCGGGCCTGAAGGGCATTCTTCAGGCAACAAGTCCTATGTAAAAGAAGATGGATGATCCCTGATCCTCTGTGTCCTGATAAAGTCCTCTAGGATGGGCAAATGCAAGTCAATGTGCTTTCAAGCTTTCTGTTGCAGCAGCAAATGCACTCTTGGATTACAGGTATCAACTAGCAATTGCAGAAGAAACTAGTATTAATTCAAGCAGAAAGTTGGCATCAGCTGTGAGATCATGTGCTCCATCTCCAGCCATCTGTCCTTAAGGCAGAGCTGGCATCAGTGAGTGTACTACAGCATAGTGATGGAAATTTTGATACACCTTATGACAGAGCTGATGTGAAATCACTGGAGGCTCACCCACCCTTCACCCCACAGATTTCAGGGTCCCACCCTAGCTTGTTTTTAAATACTGGGCACCACTAGAGTGACTCACTAGATCACCCATGGGTGAGGCAGGAGTAGGATCCCAGTGACTGCCCTGCATGCTGTCTGCCCATCCAGAAAGCAAAAGACTACATGGCAATTCAGCAGGCTCTCCTGATGGCAAGAGTCTCCCACCAGCTGCCAAAGCACACCTTCGGCGTACACCCGTCCCCATTAACTCTGATGGTTATCAGATGCAGGCTTGGAGCAGGGAGCATGGTAGGGGAGCAAGCCCAGGCTTAAACAGCCTCTCATCACACAGCCCTGACTCAACCAAATTACCTTTGCTTGCATGGCTGATTTGATAAAAATACAAACTCACCTGAACCCTGGCCATTCGCATCTGCTAAGCTAAGCAAACTCAGTGCATTTAAGGCTGCTCAGCTCAGAGATCGGGGTGTCACTAGCACCGCAATGATACCTTGGTGACACCTACCCTGCAGGAAAGCAGTGGAGAGTGGCTGTCAGCTGGAACCTTGTGGCAGGCACCCGCAATGCTCAGGACTAAAGGCTTTCTCAGACTGACTACTACCTAGCAATCAAACACTTCCAGTTGCTAACTTCTTCATGTCTACAAGTTCCCATTTATTGACTGAGGGTCTGTACTGAAAACTGGTGACTATTCTGCTAAAATTAGTAATAGTGGTAATGTTCTAGTGCACAGCACTTTCTTCTTAGACTACACTTCAGATCATTAGGCTGGAAACCATGCAAAATTCCATGCATATTGTCTAAGATGATACGCATCAAGAAAATCAAATCATAGGAGAGACTCTAACTCAAATAAACCAGTAACTGAAAGAAAAGTGTGTCTACAAATGTTTGGTAAGAGTTGATACAAGTCAATGCAGAGGATGTGTATGATAAAAACATTTGCTCTAAGCAAACGTGTGTTCGATTTATTGGCTTCAATAAAAAGGGTTAATAAGTCAACAGGGGTTTTCATAATACGACAGTTGTTTAAGCATTTATATAACAGCAGATGGAAAACACATTTATTAAACATTTGGTCTTTGAGTCATGCTGACGTTAATATCTCAAACAACACTAATTCAGGCAACAGCCTCTTGTAATGGCCTCATTCTCTGACTAACTGGTGCATAGTTATAACTTCACTTAGGAGTCAAGAAAACTGCTCAGATACAAAGAAAATCTAACCAGAGGCCCACAGGGTGCTGCAGAGTAACTGTGCATGTATAAAATAATCAAAGGGACACCAGGCAGCTACAGGGGAACCAGTGCTCCAACAGGGTTTGTATCTGCCACCAAACCACCCACGGTCCTGCAGCCCCTGGTGCGCTCTCCGAGCGGAGGTGGATGCCCAGGTCTGCTGGGGGTGACATCTCCCCAGCCCTGGGGAGGCTGAAAGTGAAAGGAGTAAACTGGGAGCAAACACACTTGATGCCTGCACACTGGCTATTACAGCAGCAGTTCCTTGCTTTCCAGGTACAAAGAGACCAACAGTAAAAATGATGGTGAGTTGCTACAATGCCACTGCTTTAAGAACTGTGTAGGAATTAGAAGGAGGTAAAGCATATAGCTGAGTTAAACACGCACGGAAATAGTTCAAATGAATCCGTGTAAGATGTAGTACTCCTGTAAGTAGAAGCATGTTAAAAGTGGGATGGGAAGGCATGGAAACATAAATCCTTAAACAAGAGTGAGGGGGAAGGTGCAGACAGAAGGGAGAAAAGAGAAAGGATCAGGGAAAGCTCAGACACCATGTGCAGAAAACAATATGCATTTGCTTCACAGCTAAGTAAAGAAAGGGTTTGTGCAACAGCCTTGCTATACTGACCCCTGCAGCCCGTCCTGCTCAGGAAAACTGGAAAAGCTTTTCTTCCGTTAAAACGCTTTTTTATGTCCCTGTTAAAGAGATGACTGACAATTCTGCGGTCTCTGGATACAGAGCATGAGGTGCTTAGGGAAGTCAAATAAAACATGTTTTCATTATGGTTAGAAACAAACACGTGTTTTAATTCCTTATCTTTTTAAATCAGTCTCCTATGTTTGTTTTGCTGCTGCCTTGTTTTCTACATCAGAATAAATGGAATTGGACTGGAATTTCACACCATTCAGTGCCTTTCAGAACATGTGTTTTGAAAACAAAGTTTCAGCTAATTAGGTATTAGTGAAAGGAATGAAAATCCAGCCAGAAGTATTTCCAAACTGCCCAGTAAGTTTTAGGCTGGTGTGCACTGTGCTTTTTGTAGCTGACTGGAGGACCTTTCTACAGATATCACTACAGAAATGTTTGCAGAGCCTCATTAAATAGATGATTTACGCATCAGCCCTAGCAAGTACAGAAGCTAACAATTACTGGAAGTTTCACCCAGCGGTTAATGAAGACACCAATACTATTTCGAGAAACAATCACCTCATATTTTTTTTCCTTGTACTATGTAAAGGGAAATTAATTCGTATTATGCACCAAAACAAGTCCAGCCTCCCAAAAGCTCCCCACAGACACAGGGTATTTCCCAGCTCCGGCTGCAGCTCCTTGGACGAGTGCATGACACACTCTGGACTTCCACTGCACTCCTTAACCCTGCTGAGCTTACCGGACTGAGCAGTGAGCTCACATGCCACCAGGGCAGACTCGAAGCAGCGGTGTGACTACCCAGCACCCAACTGATAAAATAAAGCAAATTTTTCTGCAAGCACCAGTTCATCTATCACTAGTGTTAGAGAGACTTAAGCTATTTTCTAAGCAGATGGCACAACTGTGACAGAACCTAGTCCAAAATCAGTACCAAGTCTCTAAACAACTTCCAAAATGTGTAAAGATGAACAAATAAGCTTGCAGCTCACAGAAATAGAGTTCACTACAAGACCTCTGTGCAATGAAACTGGGAGCAGAGTGATAAAACTTTAAGTCAGCAGCAAACAAAACTATTGACAAACAGTACTGAAGTCTAAATCACAGCCTCTGTTATTTATTCGCCACATTTAAAGTTCACGTCTTTACCAAGATATGCAAGAGGCAGAGAAATTTATGATAGGTGGTTTCATGATAAAGTCATCGCTTGCTTTGTAGCTTATCTCACATACACACTCACTGAAAATATTTACAGCAATGTACTTCCCATAAACATCCTTAAAAAAAAATAATCTCTATAGAAATGCAAAATAGCTTGATCGTTTCCTGGAAACAAGTTCCAAATTCAAGCATTCCTCTACAGATTTTATCTGCAGCAGCAGTAGTCCATGCAGGCTTGTATACTGAAAAAATTGACCGAAATGGCATATAGGCATAATCATTTAACAGTGCAAGTACTCACATTCTCGAGTTAACCAAAGCAAACCACTGCTCCTTAGTCACCTCGTACTTGAATGCAGCTGAACATGTGGTCAAACTTGCCAAAATATTCAAGTAACATAAACACACCTTAGTAGTCCATAACAAGTCTTTCTAGTTCTTTTTCCTGTTGCTGATTGATTCAGAGGGTGCAGAAAACACCACCCCTGAAGTTTGTCTTTCCACTCTTAGAGCTCCATGCAATTAAGAAACTCGCTTCAATACCTCCAACGCCCAAATCAGCTCCTGTTCATCCAAAGGCATTCTCTCCCAGGCAGCACAGCAGGATAACAAATCACAGGTATTTGCAGCCCAATACTCTGTCCATTATGAGCTGCTGAGGATTTGGAGACACGGCGTACATAGCTGCATGTTAGACGCCAGCCTCAAGGGTTTGCAAAGCCAACAAGTCCTGACAGTCTCTGCAAAATGTTGTCCAATTTAGTTTTGAATTAAATACTTGCAATTCATTAGAGCGTCTTTCTACGAATAAGGGAACAAACAGTTTCTGCCCTGCAAGAAGCCTTGTTTGCATAACAATCTTGAAACTAAAATATCTTGCATTAACACATCCCCAGTAAAAACATTCACTTCTTTTACACTTACATGTCAGCTTATCAACTTTTTCAACAGACAATTCTACCTCAGGGAGGGTGGAAAATTAGTTAACCAATCAGTAACAGTCCATGCACAATTTTTCTTTCCTTATAAGCAGAGAGAATTCTTCTGCATGACTTGAGTTAAAAGTGTATTACTAAAAAAAGTCAAGTTACGTGGGGGGTTTAGGCAGTAAACAGCAACAGTTAAGTCAGACAGCAGAGGTTTTGAAGTTTGCCTTCTCAAAAGGATTACAAAAAGTTACAAAAGGATATAGTTTCTTTCTTAGAGAACATACTTTTAATTGTATAAAAACGGGGGTGAGAAAATATCCTTTTTCAGCAGTCTCAGGATTTAACAACATTGGTAATTTTAGCCTAAAATCATTAACAGATAAAAGTAACTCCAATGTTTTCATGTAACTTCCACTAGCCTTTAAAAAAAGACGACTTCTTTTGCATAAATTGCAGATAATGACACTCCATATTTCTAATTTCCTGCACAGAAAATGCTTTAATCCCTTGCACTAATTAGAACAATTCTACAGTGAGCACAGTGAGTAATTCAGGATTTGTTTCCATACCAGAACATACTTTCAAAGGAGGTTGGTGCTAAAATCCACCAGATAAGCCAATTCTCAATATGTGTGTGTTGTGATCTAGCGAGTAGCATTTAAACATGAGTGCATGAGCCTTAGAGGAAAAAAAAAGCTGAAATTTTTATCTACATGCATAACAAAAAAGATATTTAATGTTCCTTCCAAGGATATTCAAAGTGCCCCCAGCCATCCCAGCCTTCACTGATAAATCCATTTCCCATCCTACCTACATTAGGAGGTCTCAAAAGAACACCCACAAGCTCCTGCCATGCACTTGAAATTTTCCATATAATCCCACTGTAGCAGCCTCAGCTGCAGTGGGCTAAAGCTATGTTTGTGCAGTGATCAGGAGAACAGGAAAATATTGACACAACCCCAGGAGGAACGTTGCCGCTGTGCTGTTATCAATCGCTCTGCAATCTCTGCCCCCTCCTGACCCGTCAGTCCTCCTCAGCAACCTTTGAACACGCCAAGCGATCCATTTCACAGAGTATCACTCAACCAAAATAGACATCTCAGGAGCTTCTTAAAATAACAAAGAAGTGAAACGAACTGAACACTTCCTCTTGATGTTGCTTGAGAAATGCTTTTATGTTTTGCTGAGATGCAAGAAACAAAAATTAGCCTGACCCATAAGGGTGACCAGGAGGGGCTGGGGATTCGATGTGTACAAGCTGGTTAATCTCACAAGTTAATTACAGACACAGTATAACAACCACATGACTTTTTGCAGCAAACCCCTAGGCCTCTCAGAGTCTGGCATAAGCCAGCACAGGGCCATGAAAGCAGACAGCGCTGCATGCTGAACACCCGAGTGCCAGCCCTTACATCTTTGCAAACAACTTTCCACACTTTAAATTTTTCAAAGATTATCAGGGGTGGTAGGGGGGGAACACACAGGCTCTGATCTATCAGGAAATTAAGTTTTCAGTGTTCAGTTTTAGCTGCTGCTACTTGCCTTTTCTGCTACTTTCACAATTTAAGAAAAAAGTTTTTAAAAAATAAATTAATAATCCAAAGGGGGGAAAAGTGTTCCCGATTAGTTACCTGTAGCACTGCTGTTAGTATTTGCTGGGTAGGCCATGTTTGCTCAGTGACACATCCAGACCTAGGCTGTTAGGTGTCATGCAAATGCCATGCATCAAATCCAACCAGACATGCAACCTGAAACAGACGAGAAAAAGGCAGTTAAAAACGTACAGTTTTAAGAAGTTAGGTACATTAAGCAGTAGGCATTTCTGAGTGTTTACAGTCTCATCTTCAGTGCAAACTTCACCGGAGCAGTAAATATATTCCTCTTAATCGTATCCTAGCTATCACAAATCCCACCACTGTCCTGGCATCTGAAGTTGAACTGCAGCCCTCTGACAACCTCCAAGTAGGACTGCTGCTCCAGATCTGTCCTCAGTGAGGATGTAACCAGCTGAATTTGCAATTGGCCTTGGATTTTTGGTCTACCCTGAGCTTTTTTGCAGTTTCTCCCTAGCCTCCCTTGTACCACAGCAGCTTCTTCACATTGGTGGGCAGCAATGTTAAGTTTTAGACTATCCAAAGGTTTACATAAGCAGGGTTAGAAGATTTTTAGGTGAGGAGCACCTACAGAAAAGCTGTACCAGCGAGCTGGGGACCAGTTGCAATTTCTGAGCTCCGATGTGCGCCAGGGAGGTGAGGGCAGAAGGACCCCACTGCAGACGCAGCCAAAGCAAGCACATGCATCCTCATTGCTTGACAAACCCGGTGGCCGACACCTGCTGCATGGAAGCCTGTGGAGTCAGGGAACTAGAGCTGACATGAACCCCAGGCTGGGATGGTGCACAGCTGACTGCGAGATCTGTCCCGTGCAGGTCCCAGTGGTGACAGGTTTTCTGGGTGTGAGGTTTTCTTTCAACCCACATGTGGCAGATTCAACTGAGAAGCAGTGCTTGCCTGAAGCTCAGGCTGCGGGTACAGAAAAAGGGCACTGTCGCCCTGGGCGTGTGGCTGCCGAGCAGAAGCCAAGTGAGAGGCAGAAGCAAAACCAGCAGCAGTTTTGTGGCTAGTTGGCTGCTGGCTGGCTCTGCAAAGCCCTCCTTGCTGGCTCTGCAACAGGGCTCCTGCTCCTCCTTCCCTGCCCACCATGAGGGCAGCCTGATCACAACCCTCATCCTTAGAGCAACAGATTCGACTCGTGGGGGCTGCAGAGATGCCTCCTCTTGGCTCTGCTTCAAGTTTCCTACAATCCAAACAGCATTTCATTTTGTTGACTCAGACAGGTGGAGCTTACGTGTGTGAAGAACACTCTGCTTCGCCGACCCCAGCCTGATTTAGGATGACAGCTCCTCAACAAACCAGTCACATTTTTCCAATTATATTTGATTTGGCTCTGAGAGTACGTGCATGGAAGTATTTAAAAGCTAAGCAGATTAGCAAAGGAAAAGAAAATCCAGAAATGAATTAGTGCAAGCACCATGTGAGTTTGAGTCAAAGGCGTATCAACTGATAGAGAAGCTGGCTGTCTCTTACAGCCTGACGGAGCTCCATCACACAGGCTAATATAGCTTAGCTTTCCCCTTCAAGGAACACAAGCACAAATCACTTCATTTTTAGTACCATCCTGACATCAGTTTTCCAAGAATGCAGAAAGACCTCCATTGCAACTCCTCCTCCCCAAGCTCTGCTGTATACTCTTAAATTTATGATCTCTTGTTCAATGGAGGGCAGGACATGAAGCTGTCATAAAGACTGTACAAGCAAAAGGCTACAAACAACAAAATAAAGCAAGCATCCAACACAGACCATGACGCAGAGAGGCTCATCACGAGATTCCAGGCATGACAATAATTATCAGATTTCTGAAACAATGAAGCATGGCAAAAAAAAAAAATAGAAAAGCATATTGCTGGCTGAGGTTGCAGCCAGGACTGAAGTTAGAAATCTGTGAGGTTTTAGGAAAATATTAACTACTTCCTTTCAAAGGGAGAAATTTTAAAGCATCACTCCCATCTCTGCCGTTGCCATCAGGATATAAAGTTATGCTTTAAGTTCAAGAAAGGTAATTTCTATTGAGTCACAACTAATGCTTAACTGAAAAATTATCATCTGTCTCCATGTTAAGTTTCTCAGGACAGCCACTGCCTCAGAGCAGGCTGCACTTAGCTGGACTTCAGACTCTACCAGCAGTGCACCCAAGGGTAAACAGGGCTGAATTAATTCACCTGCTTCTAATTTGTCCAGCACAGCTGGACAGCACAACATGCTTCCCTGCTTTCACTATATACGTTTATTGTATACTGCTGCAGCAGAAATCTTGCACCACTGTAAACCTCACCAACGAAGCACAGTAAAATACACACACTGTCTAATGCAGCCCTTGCTTTATCATGCAACTCATGTTCGGCCAATCTGCAGCTTCCTATCCCACTAGAAGCAAAGAAAGCTCAAGGGAGGCTCCTTAGGAAACCTGGCACAAGATTTGCATCCACCTGGCCAAAGTCCTCCAGGGTCCTGTTTCAGTGCTTCTGCAGGGCTGGATGTTAAACTAGTTGCCTGAGCTTGCTTGGCTCACACCACCAGCTGCACCACTACTAACGCTTCTACAAGGGCAGACGTGAGAGCATGCAACCAGGTAGATGGGTGGGAGGGGACCCTGTGGGGGATGCATCTCTTTTAGGTGCAATGCAGTCCCAACTGAGAATGGGTCAACCACAGAAGTGAGCTCTGACTTAAAACACATGCTGCGGCATGCCTGGACACTAGTCATGGGTTTAAAAGTAAAATCTGTTAAGCTTCATCCTGTCAGTTTTAAAAACACTAGTCACCATCACAGGCATGCATGAGGAGAGCTTCTAATAGTGAGAAGCAACTGCAATTGAGGTAAGAATTGACATAAAATTAATAAAGACACTGCTGAAAGCCAAAACAGAGCCCCAGGTCTACATTTTGTTGTGGCTTAAAGAGATGTAATTGACCTGGTACAAACTCCCTTCTGGGTACGCTTCTATTGGTTTCAAAGCTGTGCAGGCTTAAGTACCTCCATTAAGAAACAAACTCACCTTTCGTTAAAACAGTGATGCTTCTGAGCTTAAATGAGGATTAATAAAATAATTTAGGAAGCAAATTCAGTCCAACAGATAGGAGAAAAGGCAAAAAAAAGGAGAAAAACATAGGGTCTAATAATTTGCTGCCTCAGATAAGTGGAAGAATTGGTTCCTTTCTTTTATTTTAGATGAAATGTAACTGCAGCTGATAACCTGCCTATTAAACAGCCGTTAAAGTATGGAAAAAGCTGATCTAGCTCAGCAGACTCATGGAGGAAGGGAATTCATACTGCTTTGAGTCACAACAATACATTTGGAACTGAATTTCTGAAATTGCACCAACATGTACATGGATATCACATGTGATTCCCCAGCAACACACACCCCAATAGCTGCACTTTGACAGAAGTCTCTCATGTGGGCAAGGCACAGGATGACACTTGGAGGCCAGCTAGAATACACAGAGGAGGAAAACTTAGCCTGCTCTACAGCAAAGCATGTTCTCCAGTACAGAGATCTTACAAAAGAAAATTAGTAGAGAAGCTTATATATTCCATTCCCAACTCTTCAACTTTCTGCCCATGTGTTTTTACATGCTCACCCCATGCCTGCCTGTGAATACTGTGATTTACAGACCCTAGGGCAAATGCAAAACAAGCAGAGACTAGCTATATGAAGTGTTATTGCTCAATGAAGCCGTGGTTTATAAAGTGTTTTGAATTAGATATTAAAACTCTCTTCTGCCCTGAGGTTCAATAGCAGAAACCTTAAACACACAGGATCCTCAGTTTCTACAAACTATCACGACACCCCAGCTTATACAGGTTTTTCCAGAATGGTGATTCTTTAGACAGAACATAAAGGCTATGTCCTAATCCTGTCCTAATCACAAGGGACAAGAACCTTGCTCCTCATTTGTGCTGCATCTTGTCAGGTCACCTATGCTAGTGTTTCTGCACCAGAAATATTTGAGTATATATATACATCAGTTCTGGCATCCACACAGCAGAGCTGTAGACTCAAGAGGCACAGACCTTGCAGAAAATCCAGGCTCCGACTTTAGTCTGATGTTTGCAAGAGAGGCTTAAGACAGAAAACAGCTGAGATTTGATCTAAGAGCGGCTGTAGAATGGCATGTTGGCAACACAGTAATTAGAAATATAACTCAGCTCTTAACCCAGAAAAGCAATCATGAAAGTCCGCCTGTCCAGGGGCCACAGTCACATGTAGGAAATGGTGATGCACACACACTTGTTTGTGGGATTCAAGAAGACAGGCCTTGGCCTCGCAGGCAACGGGGCTGTAGGCTAAGTAGATATGCATATAACTTTTCTTTTTTCTCATGGCATGCACAGACTGTTAAGAGTAAACAGTCACGTCAGCCACTTAACACAAGCTCCAGATCTGCAGATACCTTGAACCACTCACAGGGTGACTGTGGCTGAGACACTAAGATATTATTACTTAAGATCTGGACTAAAAGTGGGAGCATTGTGGGGCAGAGCTGTGCAGGATTCAAAGGTACTGGCTCCCAGATGGGGAGCAGATGGGTGCCGTCAGACAATGGTCCCAGGAGGGAAACCAGCTCTGCAATCCTGTCCAGCAAGTGCAAAGCAGTGATTAAGAAGTAGGGCTGGGATAGAGGGGTTTGACAGAGCAAGTCAACCCACGAGATGCAACACTCAAGGAAGAACTGGTACTGCTCCATTCCTGTTATACATCAGTGCAAGAAGACTTCTGCCCAACACTTCCCTCTCACATGTGGGTTGTCCCAGCAGTAGAACTTGCCCAGTTTCATTCTGCAAGATACTGATACCATTTGCAAACAAGAGCCATGCAAAACTCATCTAAACACACGGATGGTAATTTCTCTAGCTGCAAGAAGAAGTTGGCACTGGAAATCCCTCCTCCTGCTCAGCCAGAGGGGCAAGCACTTTCCAAACTTGTGCGGCTCTACAGGAAACAGGAATGTCTGCAACCTAATTCATATCTTCAACCAAATATGCCAGGTGCAATTTAAATGAAGCAAGGGCTGAAGCCAGCAACAGCAAAAGAGAAAGTATGTGGGGAGTTGCTCTGTGGTTGATATCTACCCTGGGAGAATGACGTTGTATCTCACTGATATTTTCTTTTTAATCTCATCCCTCCTGTGATTGTGTTCTTTTTATCCATATGTTTATCAAAACAGGTGGCCAATAAACGGAGAGGCAAAGTTTGCAAGGGAGAAATAATTTTTTTGCTGTTTTTTTTATAATTAAAGTTAAAAACCAAGTAAGAATGCAACCATATGAGGATTTTTTTCAGGTCAGACACAGAGCAGTCAACTTTGAGATAAGGGTAAACTGTGAATGATTTTAAATTTCACTTAATTATTTAATCATGTAACAATTCACCCATTCACATACTTTCCAGAGCGAATGTCTTTTTAATGTTGCATCCAAATCACAAGCAAAACTATGCAAGTTCAGTTGCTGCTTAAGTCTCACTAACTGAACAAAATACATCACTAGCACAGGGTGTTTGCCTAGGCTACCCTAATATGCGAAAGTAAAAATTCCCTGGGATCAGTGTTTCCTGCAGCCTCTCTCAGGCAGCAGTCTGTTGTGATTCAGCCTCCTCCATCAACAGAGATGATCCAGCGACAATTCTTACTATATGCAATATGATAGGCAATTTATTTTGGACTATATTTAAGCAGGCAACCAAAAAAAGCCACCTCTCACTATGGTATGTTTTTTCTGCAGGATCTGCAGTACGACGGGAGCAAAAGAAGCCTTGTAAATCCTTTCAACAGGAGAGTTAATTAACAAGATATGGCTACGGTCAGCATGAATTTACCTGCCTGCCTTCCTCACTCCCTCCACTTACGGCATTGGCCTTTCAAAGGTCTCCCTTTATAGCAGAGCTCCAGGCAAAAGCTGAGCTAAGCTCTGTTAAGAAGAGAGTGACGGCTCTGGGACCTGAGTCAGCAAGCTGAAGAAAAGAACAGTCAGAGTGCTCCCAGCCAGGGCACATGCTTCCCTTCTGCCACAAAACAAAAAAAAAATCAGACCCGACTCTGAGCTTCATTGCTTTTGAACCACAAACTCCCAATTACTGCAATGCCAGGCTCTAATTCTCAAGTGATGTTGGAATTAACCATTAGGCACTCTCACGGGGATGTCCTAAACCGTCTTCCCCCCCCGCCCCGTCTTAAGCAGACTTGCATTAAGCTGCCTGCCTGCCTTGTTATTTCTGCAAGAAGAGAATAAATGTACAACCTTCAGTAACATAAGGGTCTGAGGGGTTTTCTGCTGCATACTTGAAAATGGTCTGCTCCTCATCTCCTGAGCTGAGTTTCTACAAAGCTTCTACTTCACTCTCCCAAGCCACCTACCTACTGCACAGGAGCTGGGGTTTACTGGGCAGTTTTTGGTACAGAAAATGCTTCAGAAAATGGACATATATGAAAATCTTTCAAAGGCATCAGATCCTTCTAGCTACCCTAAATAACCCAGCAATTTTCTGAATTTCCCCCAGTATTGCCTTGTCACGTTTGTTAGAGATGACAGCAATGCTCTACCATCAGCTGTTGGATTTTAGTTTCCCTCCATATGGAGTTATCCCAAGTGGGTCTGGAGGATCCAGAAAAGAAATCAGCTGTTCTACACAAGTCACTCATTGACTTGCCGGTACCAAGCAACAGAGGAAGGATTTCAAAATACAACCCAGCAGACAGAAACACAACAAGCATCCTGTGGAGCCAGACAAATGGTCCATCTAGACTATCTTATTTTCAATAGTAGCAACAAGAGATACTATTTAAGGAGAGTACACGTGCCTGATGATGAGTCCATGCTTCTGTGCCCTCCCAGTACCAGCAATGATTGGATTGGGTATATCTAAAGGTATATCCTCACTGTGTCATTTTAATATCCACATAAGTTGCCTGCAAATTTGACTAGCACCTTTCAGACCCTGCTGATGCCGCCTGCCTCTGCTGCCTCGTGGGGCCCAAAGTCCCAGGCTGTCAATACCCACTGCATACCTTCTTCTTGTTTTAAACTGATGTCCTACACATTTTACTGTGTGCCACCAAATTCTTGCATTGCAGGGCTTGGTGAACATCAATGCAGATTCAGCTTATCCACACCCTTCGTGACTTTATAAACCTCAGTATTCGCTCCCAGCTCAAAGGGCAACTCCATCCCCAGATCATTTTACTTGCCCTATTTCTACCCTTTCATGTATACTCACCATGCAGAAGACCCTTGTCATGAATAGCATCTCACTAAAAAATTGTCTGCAAGAACAATCTTACAAAATGGGCTAAAGTACATTCAATACTTTCCTTACTGTAACTGAGCTTGGCTCAAACAACCAGCTAATACATGGGAAGGAAAACCGTCATTTTAGTAATTTTTGTCAAGCAAGCGAAGAGTTAAAACAAAACAGAACTTACCTGCAGCACAAGCAGCTTTCCCTATTATAGGCCAGAGTTTGGACACAGCCGTCCCAAGTAGCCAAACACACATCAGGTCAGCCTAATGGACTTTAGGTAACCATACCTGTTCTCCGAGATCCAGCAGACTCACTGTCAGCCAGGAGTGGCAGCTCTCGCTATTTTCTCACTATCAGGATCAGCATTCATTGGTAAAAGGGAGTCTTTGTACAGATTCTGTACAGCATAGGTGGCATGCTTTTGTCACTCCTGATAAAGGGGACACCCTGTCTATTCAGAACTGGGCTAAAAGCTTCTTGCTTTGGTGGCTTGGTGGCCCATGTCTAATGAGCAAGAGCATGATCTTTGCTCACGTGCTGTGAGCCTGAACACAGACAGGTATGTTCGAATGATACCCATCACACAGTGCTGCAAGGCCCCCACACCCTGCAAAGGTTCTCAGACCACCCATCTCTTCTGGAAATCATTCCTGACAACATTACTGTCATCACGTTACATTACAGAAGCAAAAAACCACCCCCTTCACAAGGCTGCACAGTGTTGTAACTCAGAAACCAATTTCTGTTTATATTAGAGAAAAAAAAATCAACTAGAAAAAGAAACACAATCCAGGGTAGAAAAAAACAACTTTTTTTTTTATACCTAAAATTCCTAATGGGTGATGTAGAAGACACTCCCTTTGGTTTATGCCAGTGAATAATGAGTCACATCAAAGTACATGAATTCAGGCCAGTATGATATTGCTATGGGTTGTAATGCTTGCTGTGACATGGAGCCCAAAGGATGCAACTGGGCTATCCACATTTTTCTTGTGGAGAAGCAGGAGGGCTGAGACTTCCACAGCTTGAAGTAGTTCAGTCTGACCATTCTTCAAGAGGGAAATGAAACAACATGTGTGCTGAGCAGCGCTTTCATCCACCATGACAAAGACTCAAATCCAGCACCGATAACAAATGAAAAGGCTTCCAAAACAGGTGTTAAGTTAGGAGAGGAACAAATGCATATTGGGGATGATGCATGCATGCCAGCTGCAGTATACCTGTGGCCTCCCAGCGCTGACAACCCTGGAGCTACTGTGCCTGGCAAAAGAAGCAGTTCCACCTTCTCCTCTACATAAACTGCCCATCACATCTGTTCACTCAGTGGGGCAGGATGAAGCACAGCATCCTTTTCACTCTCTTGCCTTTAAACATTAAAAGTTGAATAACAGTTGTAAAAATACTTCTGCAGATCCCAATACTTTAAAATGAATTTGCTTATTTAAAGTGAATTTAAAGGTAGATAAATTTGAAGGTTGAGATGAATAAACCAATCAAGGATGTTTATAAACAGCTCATGAAATGCACTATGATCTTATTTAGACTTTGCATCTAAGACAAACTGCAAGGATTTTAAGGCACAAACTCTGGTAAATAGACAAATTTAACTGTTCTACAAAGTGCCCAAGTATTTAGTTTTTGGTGACACTTCATACGCAGTGGCATATTTAAAGGTAGATGGCCAAATCTCAGTCTGTCTCTTCCTCTGATTTTAGGTCTGAGATGCTATACGTAGTCAGAGCAGCCATAAATCTGCGATGCCAAAAGGGTGGCGTGCATTGCAACTGCGATGCTGTGGGACAGTTGTTGGTAAGTTCAAAGACTTTTGTCTAGCAGCGTTTGCCCGTGTAGCTATTCCATGGTGGTCCCAGCTGAAGGTGTATCTTTATGTGAGACAGCTCCAGCAGCAGATCAGTTTTGTCCCCATCTGGCCCTAAATGCTGCTTCCTGCCCCAAAACAAGACCCAAATCATGGTAGCTCTTTTCCTTTTTTTCCTACTAATAAGGATCAGTATCAACCAGCCCTTACCATAGAGGAACAGAGAAATTACAGGATTTTTCCACAGTGAAAATGGAAAACTCTAGGGGCAAGGAGACAATATTGCAAGGGCCAGCCTCTCCCTTTTCCTCTATCACAGTTTACAACAGAGGACTGTGAAGTCCTACTCTCCATGCGACTCTACAGCCCACACTACCAACATCCATCACTACTAAGTGCTAGACTGCATCTACAACCTCAGTATTAACATGGGCCCATTTCTCTTTAAGTTGCTGTGGCCCTTCGGAAACATGGAGGGACCCCACCCTCCGCAACTTTTCCATTACACTGAGACCACAAACACACAGCTTCGGCTTGGCTGAAGCTTGACCTGCAGCTGGCATGAATCAACTGGAGACCGTCTGGCAGCACCTGCAGCAGAGTGTGGTGGAGCCAGGCTAGCTGGGTATCCCCAAAGTCTTCCTGCTCAACAGCTCGCAGAGAAAGACTTGTCAGCTTTCTGCAAGTGTCATACTGCCTCTGCCTTGCATGTGGCCAAAAACGTCTTGCTGCATGTGGCCACCTGCAGAGAACTTACCCACCCAAAGGAGGGGACCACAAGTTGGGGCAACGCACTTGTCCCTCTCAGGCGGTGTTCCTCTCTGCCGGCCAGCAAAACCAATGTTAAAACAACATGTTCCTAATGCTCGGGGACTTTGTCATTTAATCTGAGTAATTTAAGTCAGCACAGAGTTCACATAACCTGTCTTCCCCCTTCTCAGTGAGAGGGTGAGCTAACAGTTGTATTAATTATTCAAAGCATCTTCTCATGCTCATGCCCTGCTTCTTTTTCAAACAGCTGTACAGTGGCAAGTTCTGAGAGTGCCAGTGCACACACAAGTGTGCTGATCGACTAACTGCACAAGAACTTTTCACCTCAGGGAGCTGGGCATTAAAGCTCAGTGAATTATGTCTCTCACCTACCAATTCTAATCTAAAGCCCTGCATCTGGTTGCTGGCATGAGGCACACACTGCTCTGTCACAGGGCGCCAGGAAGAAGAGGTGCTCACAAGCAAGCAGGTGTCCAGCTGTTGGGACACATGTAGTACTACTGCCCCACACAGCATCGAGGCTTGCAGCACTCACACTCCTTTTTGCACCAGTCAGTCACATCCCAACAGACTTGGCTTTCTTTCAAATTGTCTGACAGCCAAAACTACATCTCGGCAGTGACAGGAGCAGACACACTCTACGAACAAGGGACCATCTATATCTTACAGCACACATCAAGCTAGAATCAAATTTTTAATTCCCCAAATGACATATGGATCTGAAAGTGACCTTCCTATAACCCTGAGACAGTGGATGAAGTCCAGCGCAAACTGCAAAAACTGTACCTTTCTATGGAGATCCATAAATATGTTACCTTTAAAATCTTCTTGGTTGATTTATTATTGGATAGCAGCACATTAATAAAAAAATAGCAAAATAAGATGTATCTTTATCAGTCACCATATGAGCACACAGACATAAATAGATGGCAGTGCATCTTTCATTACTAACCAAATTCTGGGAAAAAAGCAATACGAGAATTTAATCTTCTAAAGAGCAACACAGCAGGACTGTCAATGAAACAATGCATCTTCTATGTGATTCATGTGTTTCTTCGCAGAAGGACACTCCTAGGCAGCGAACTATGTGGCATGTATAAAACTAAAACTAAATCAGATGTTCTTAGTAACAAAAGAATGACTTTCATATTCACTCGCATTATCTGGAGAGCAAAATAAGCCGCCGCACAATGATCAATGTCCTCCTCAAACCATACCACCAAGGCCCTAGCAGAGGGGCACTTTCTTTGTTGAGATTATTCCCATCCACATCCCACTTCCCCAGGAAGCTAAGCTGTATTTTGAGCTCTCCTCAGCCCCAGTAGCCATGGAGTTGTGATAAACACCCAGCCACAATGAACAAACCGATGCAGAGCTAAAAGCAGATCCATCTCTCTTCTTGGAAGAACTGCAGAACAGAAAAATATACAACTTATTTATACCTGTCCCCCTTTTCCCTCACTCCATGCATAATCAAGAACAGAGCAGCTGAATTTGAACAAGGTCTGCCCCAGTCAGGTAAAAAGGAAAAGTTTTTAAGATTTAGGTTCTGGTTTTCTGGGTCAGAGCAGAACTTAAAGGTCCTCTCTGCAGCCAGTGTAATTTCCCTACAAAGCCTAAAAATACTCCTTTTTAGCGATATAGATAATCTTTTACAGATTTTAAATCTTGAGAAATGCTTTTATAGGAGAAGGATGTTAATGCAGAAGTTCTCTCTCTGGCTTTGTTCTTGGATATTCTGAAGCTCCTTCCCCCTTACCTTACTTATTTGGAGGAACTACTTGTTTTCACTATTTCTGTCACCAAGGATGCGTGCACCTTACCTGGGGCTAACCAGCCCTAATTTTCACCTGCTCCCATTCCTCAGAGCAACAGGTCCACTGCCAAAAGCAAGCAATGGGAATTGTTACACTTCTAAACATTTTTACTGAGAGGGAAGAGAATAGACAGCCCAAAATGTTACAAGGCAGCATGGCATGTTAGGATTAAAGACCTTTGCAAATACTTTTCCTCCTACTGCTTTTAATTTCTTAATTTTCTAAAGCTATGTAATTATCATATGAGGAAATACTAACTTTTACCCTTTGTTCCTCTCCGCTGTACTAGAATGACTTTTTTTTTCCTCCTCACAATACAATAGCAAAAGCAAGCACAGAGGTTACAACGGAACTTTTGTTGACACGTTTATTGCTAATTATTAATCCATGTTTTGCCCTTTGTTTCTGCCAATGTATATCCAGTAGCAAAACATCACCAAGAAAATGAACAAAAAGAAGGCAGCATGCTGATGTTAGCATGCAGTGAAGTTTCAAAAGCAGTAAAGGTGTAAGCTAGACAAAAGTTTCCTTAAGTCAACATTTCATTTTCCATTCCCTATTTCTAAATGCCATTACGTACCTTATATATATATATATACTTACACATAGGGCATATCCCATGTTGTGCCATTAAGCAATACAGTAAAAAAAAGACTAAGAAATTAGATTGCACAGTATTTAGAAATATTCTACATTTGCCTACTCAAAAAAGCAGTTCCACTTTCAGGGGGGAAGGCTACCACCAAGGTGGAAGCTCTCTGCAATCGTTTAAGCTGGGGAAACACCTTGTTGAGAAAAACATGATCTGTTTCAAAGACTACAAAAGTACAGAGTACAAAAACTGCTACCGTTTACCTCTACCAGTACAGAATTACCAGTACAAAATACTAGCTTGTAAACAGGATAACAACTTTTCCTATACTTGTGTTGGGTTTGCGTGGCAGGATTTTGGTTGGGGGGAGGGCCTGCAGGGGTGGCTTCTGTGAGAAGCTGCCAGAAGCTTCCCCTATGTCCGACAGAGCCGATGCCAGCCGGCTCCAAGACAGACCCACTGCTGGCCAAGGCCGAGGCCAGCAGCGACGGTGGTAGTGCCTCTGGGATAACATTTAAGAAAGGGAGAAAAGTTGCTGTGCAACAGCAGTTGCAGCTGGAGAGAGGAGTGAGAATACGTGAGAGGAACAACTCTGCAGACACCAAGGTCAGGGAAGGAGGGGGAGGAGGTGCTCCAGGTACCGGAGTGGAGATTCCCCTGCAGCCCGTGGTGAAGACCATGGTGAGGCAGGCTGTCCCCCTGCAGCCCATGGAGGTTAACGGTGGAGCAGATATCCACCTGCAGCCCGTGCAGGACTCCACACCGGAGCAGGTGGATGCCCGAAGGAGGCTGTGACCCCACGGACAGCCCACACTGGAGCAGGCTCCTTGCAGGACCTGTGGCCCCGTGGAAAGAGGAGCCCACGCTGGAGCAGGTTTTCTGGCAGGACTTGTGACCCCGCAGGGGACCCACGCTGGAGCAGGCTGTGAAGGACTGCACCCCATAGAAAGGACCCACGTTGGAGCAGTTCATGGCCCGTGGTGAGGACTCACGCTGGAGAAGTTCGTGGAGGACTGTCTCCCGTGGGAGGGACCCCACGCTGGAGCAGGGGAAGGGTGTGAGGAGTCCTCCCCCTGAAGAGACAACGTGTGATGAACTGACCGCAACCCCCATTCCCCGTCCCCCTGCGCCGCCGCGGGGGAGGCAGTAGAGAATAATTGGGAGTGAAGTTGAGCCTGGGAAGAAGGGAGGGGTGGGGGGAAGGTGTTTTAAGATCTGGTTTTGTTTCCCATTATCTTACTCTGATTTAATTGGTAATAAATCAAACTAATTTCCCCAAGTTGAGTCTGTTTTGCCTGTGACGGTAATTGCTGAGTGATCTCCTTGTCCTTATCTCGACCCATGAGCCTTTTGATGTGTTTTCTCTCCCCTGTCCAGCTGAGCAATAGAGCAGCTTTGCTGGGTACCTGGTGTCCAGCTTAAATAACAAAACTCCTACAGAAACTTCTTCAGTTTACATTGTCTCCACTCCCACAAAAATTAGGAAAGCAGATAGTAAACACGGACAGATCTAAACTGTTGTTCAAGCCTTACTAGGCACCATGCATCTCGCAAATTGACGTGCCAAGTCACACCACATTCTTCACTGCGGACTATGCTCACGGCTGATAGCAAATAAAGAACTGGATGATTGCAAAATTTATCCTTAACTGAAGTCCTGTAGCTGCAGCATAAAACCTCACAACTTTGTATGCATCTCTCGATTCATTCAACTAGAACCAGGTCTCAGCTAATTTTAAGAGAATTGTGGTATTTGTCTTTCAGTGCATAAATCACACAGCAAGAGTTGCTTTAGAATAGTAACTAGATAGCTATGATTACTGCTGAGATTTGTAGTGGGTGGCCTTTTTTTTTTAAAACAGATAGGGGCTTAACAAGCTGCAGAGTATCACAACAAAGTCACCAGCCACTATCTTGTATTACATCTCAGATACCAGAATACATTATTGAATAAGTGTGATAGAAACAGGAAAGGTAAACTTAGCGGTGGACAGTGCAACTACAAAAAGTAGACTGCAGGTCTTCGGAGGTATTTGACACTTCATTTGCCTTAGGGAGTTCATGCAGGACTTGCAGAAGCAGCAGAGGACTTTCAAAGCATACTCAGAGAACTGCTGATAATTACAGCAGGGAATCCCCGAGCCGCAAGAGATGGGAATATCCCTCTCTGTGATCTAGTCTGCTCCCAGGTGCACAGAAAGGAGTAGCATAAAAAGCAGTCAAAGCAAATTTCTTAGCACCAGTGTTGACAGCAACATTTCTTGTTCCCTAACTAATGGGATTTTTGTCTCAAGTAGGAGGTGACCCTTCACACAAGAGCTATAAAGATGCACCAGTATTTTCAAGGTGCCTCCCGCCATCATCTCCCCATGAGCTCAGTGACACCCATGAACGCATGGCCCTTCATGGCATTTACCTCTCTCTGCTGAGAGCTCAAGGCAGCTGGCGTTGCTGCAGGATGGGCATATAAACCCTGACTCCCTATATATGGCGACTTACAGTTGCTCTGGTGGTGCTCACTTACAGTAGTATATTTTGGAGTTGGGCAGTTTTTAGCTCATATTGAAATAAAGACAGTTGTGCATGTGAATACTACTCTACCACCTCCCCTCCTGAAGCATTTTGCATGCGGCTGCTATGCCCCAAAAAGCTACAGACACAAACCTTCCCAAAAGTGCCAGTTAGCAAATATGTGGGAGGGCGAAACCTGAAGAGGCATAACATTTGGCGGAAGTAGCTCTTTGCTGGGAAAGCAAAAGTATTAAAGGTAAAAAAAAAAAAAAAAAGGCAGCTTTAAAAAATTCCACTTTGCTTTATTGACTTGCAGCTATGAACAGTGACAGAAGGAATCTGAATGTTGGGAAAACATTTGGTTCTCAGCAGCACACAGGTTGCTGAGGCAAGGTGGGACAGAACAGCAGAAATTGCTTCCCATACTCTCTAGACCTGTGAAGACACCAGCCAGCCCCTCCCAGAAGCTGCGAGATTAGTACATACTTACATTGCTGCAATAATAAAATAGCGTTCAAAAGCAACAATGAAGATAACACACTTTAAAAAAAAAATCGCTAGGAATCACAGCTACTCTATGCATATGAATATTATCTGTAAATATAAATTTCATGTTATTAAAAAGTGTTGATAAATACTGCAAGTTAGTGTTGATTTATGATGGAAAGAGACAACTACTGTCTAAAGACATAATTAATTTCTCCCTGTGAACAACTTTCAAGGCCTTAGTTATAGTAAAAATAAATATTGCAGTCTGAGTTTTGTAGTTAATTAGCAATTATACATTCATCAGTTTGCCTGTTTCTGAAGGAAAAACAAAACAAAATCAGAGAGACAACAAGCAGCGCAAAGATATTTGGACACTCCTTCAGAAACATCATTAGTTTGATCCATTCATCCTACAGAGCGAAATACTGTAGAAAAACATGTTCCACAAGCCACTGTGCTTATCCCTGTTATCACTCGCTATGAGGATGACAGATGCTTGAGCTCTTTCCTCTGCAGCACTGAGAAGCACTGGTCTTACTGATACGAAGTGCTGTACAGCTGAGTACTGAATAGAGCTCATCTTATCAAAATCCAGTCGAGGCTGCTGAACACCATCCTCTCTCCAAAAATGGATCAGACTCACTCTCCACAATGCACTTACAATTCTGCGTGGTATCACTGAGTGGTAGCTGTACGGCTTGTCTATGTATAAATGAACTTTGAAAAACCTGACCACAATGAAAATTAGCATGTCAGAGTAAGATTTCAGAATAATACCAAACCAGACTATTTCAGAACAAAACACGATAGCTTCCACAACAACAGTTATGTCCCATGTACCCAATGCTGATCACATCTTCTACAAAAACTAGCTTTTTTTTTTTAAACAAATTTTCTTAATTCCAGAAAGTGACCTCATAAAAAAAGCTTACGATATCATCCTCTTCAGTGTCCAAGCACTGATTAATGGCATAAAAATTCACCTTTAACATTCAAACCACAACACTTAAAACCTGTTTGCGGGACACTGTGAAGGAATAAATTTTTTTTTTAAGCTTCTGGTATCAAGGCAGGTGGCTTCTCATCACCATCAGGTGGAACCTACACAGTTTATCCCCAGATTTGCCAAAATCTATCAGTGGGCATAGCAATGCATACCTCTACAGAGCAGCCACTAAAGGGAGAGGGGGGGAAACAGACATCAGACTTCTCAGCATCCCTCAGGGCCAGCTGTGTTTTGCACCAGCTTGTAGTTACAGCATGGGTGGAAATTTGCATTAGTTAGAAGTAGGAGGAATAAATAACAGGAATAAAAGATAACCAAATCTCTCAGTGAATGTGTTTTAATTATTTCCTGCCAACTCTCTCACACCAACCTCTAATCCTAGATGAGATTATTTATTAATTTCATTGATTTATTGTCTTTATTCTTTATGTCCTAATCAGTCCTATTCTTGACCTTACCAGATCTGCTGATTAAATGAAGGTTATTTATGTATATTACAAAATCAAAGTGTATCACATTGACTTGTGGCAGACTTGTGCTAGTTCTAGAAAACTTTCTTCAGAAAATTCCTGAGTCTCTATATGGGTATAATCAGGCAAATACCTCTGCTCTTGGTGAGACTGTAGCTCCTGCCCGTACACCACAGGTGCTGCAGTAGACTGCCTAATATTCCCAGCCAACGCAATTCCAAGTAAAACAAGATAGGGCAATATGTTGCCAGCTAAGAGGCATGCCATTTTTGCCAGGAACATTTTCTACATAAATATGGAGACTCCTCAGCTAATGAGGAGCAGATTTAAAGGAATTATGAGGACCCTGTTTCATTTCCAAAAGGCAGGAATCCACTAGAGCAGTTGCGTCCTATATAGAAAGTGATCTTGGGAGAGTTAGGCTAGTAACATGCTAGGTGTGCATGCTACACCTCTACACTCCTAAATGCCTCTGAATTTTGACCCAAATACCTACAGGATCTGTAAGCCTCCCCTGGCTTGGGGGGTTGGGGGGTGGGGTGGGAGTTTCACAGGAGATTCCAAAGGGACACTGCAAGTGGTCATCACCAAGACCAGCCCCACTTCCAGCCTTCCCAGCTGGCCGCTCCCATGCAGCTTGCTGGTGGTCTGCACCGCTACTAGTTTGCACTACCTTGCCTTCGCTGTTAAGATCCCACAGCAGGCCCATTCAGAGAAAGAAAACAGCAGCAAAAAAACCCCACAAGGAGACACTGCTAATTTAGCAATTAAGTAATTTAGTTCCCCGACCAGCCTGCAGTGCTGGGACCTGCTGAAAGCAGCGTGCACCATGCTGCTCGTGCTGCATATGCCCCCAAACCTGAGCCTGGGCTGCCCTGTCCTGCCCTCCAGCCCAGCCATTCCTTTTCGCTTAAGCCAACGGGTACCGGGAGCTGATAAAGTAAAAGCTAACAGCAAGCGCCAAGGTATTATTCCCACCTATTTCACAGAATATTGTGGGGAATATTAACAATAGGTAAGTACAGGATGCACAAACACCCAACTTTCCCAGGCATTAGTGGTAAAAATGTGCAAGCAGTGACCCATGCCAACTGATAAGCAGCCGTTTCAGGAAATTCACAGCGGAGTCAAGCCCAGGTTCAGAGCAGTTGCTGTGCACACAATCCGCTGAGATCAGAGCTCCCACATGAACAGTGTGGCTGACCTCATATGGGTCTGTTTCTCGACATGTAACCCACTCCGAAAATGTTTTAACTGCCCCAGAACTCACTGATTGATTGAACTCCATCAGGTGAGAGCAAAACTTTCAGACAAAATTTCTCTCAGCTGGAGAAGAGAACTCCTCAAAGTTGTAAACCCTAACTTTGCTACTCACTTCCAAAGCTTGTTCAGCCCCTTTGGGCAAAGCATTCGAAGTGATGACCAACCCATCCAGCTGCAGATGCCTCTGATATTTTGCAAGGTGTGACCATTTTGCACTGAGTAGTCTGAGTCTCAATACTTCCAAAAATAAGAGGATATATATATACACACACATATATATATCTCTCTATTCAGCCTGGAAAATAGGAGTTTTTCAGCACAATTTCAACTACTGAGGGCAAAGCTGGCTAAAGCAGTGTAAAAACTGGTGGTAATATCAATCTTATTTACTGCAAAATGGTGAATAATCAACAGATAGGTAAAAGGACCACAAATCTCATTTCCCAGCATTGTATCTACTCCTTCAGGAAACTGCTCCTCTCAGTTCAGACTAATTCAACCAGTATGGAATCAATACAATTTCCTAAAAATCTGTGCTGAGAGTACTGGGCAGAGTTTTCTTTGGAATAACCCAACCGTTTCCTACAAAGGCTTCACTTCTGCAGGAGACATATCAGCAAGACACAGCTGCACAAATCAAGCTTCCTTTTGTCCCTGGTCAAAGTACTGGTGTTTAACAATTGTTCCTGTCAACAAATTCCTCCTCTCTTACTCACAGAAATATACTTGACTTCGAGCACACTCAGCCCAGTGGTTACGGCATAATGTAAACCAGTTATTACCCAATTTTCTGTAACTTTTATATTATAGCATGTATGTATTTCCATTTATCTTTGGTAGACCACAACCTTTTCATTGGCACTGCTAGCTCTCTTTAAGGTCATCTGTCACTCTAAATTGGGAGGAGGGGTTGAGGTTTCTGGTTGTTTGTTTAGTACCACAGTGTGAAACAAATAGCAACGATTCTTAATAAGCACCCTAGGGAACCAGTTTTCCAGACATATTCCTCTATAATGGTTACAGTGCAAATNTTTGGGGTGGTTTTTTTTTTTTTTTAACTTAAAAAATGGGAGGAGAAAAGGTAAAATGTATTAGCTTTGTTACCCTTTTCCAATACAAGAGAGGCAGAGAAAACAGAAGGTTAGTATCAGGTGAAAACTGGGGCAGCCTTTCTCCATATTTTTTTTTTTAAACTTGGACATGCTGTGCAGTTTAAAGACAAACCCAACTACATTTTCTTTACCCAGAATATCTTTCCTAACTTTTTCTATGAAACCTGTCACTGCTTATTCACTTCAGAAGGACAGCTGGACACTTATATAAATGTACATTAATCTGACCACATAATATATTGTGGCTCTAACCTCATTATCTACCTCAAAACAAGACGGTGAGGTTAGAGATTGTTTTGTTCCTTATTTAATTAAGCAAAATCCTAGCCATTTAGAAGAAATAACTCAGCCTCTTCTCATGACAGCTGAATGAATTGCACCTTTGACTAAACCACAACATCAATTAGTTTAACAGTTTAGCAAAAAAGAGACATTTTCTAAGTGGTTCGAAGCCCGATTTTAGTAGCATGAAGCATGACAACTTTCAGCATGGCTGTGAATTGTGCCAGAGACACATTTAAGGGGGGAGCTAAAGCAGGGGGGTGAGAAACCGGGCAGGTACCAGCAGTACCATGGACTGGTACCAACTCTCTGCCCAGCAGCCTGCAAAATTGCCAGAAACATTAGCTGACGCTGCAATCACAAGCTGTGCTTAGATGTGACATGCTCCTTCAGCAAGAGCCTAATCTTTGTCTATGTTTTCAGTCACCTCCTACTTACAAAAAGAGGGCCTATTTCCAACCGCAAAAAGATTCCCTGGAGTAGCAAGATAAGAGTTTCACGTTCAAGTGGTAATTGTTTTTTACGTAGTCCTCTAGCTTTGCTACTCAGTCAAAGCAGAGCAATTGCATAAGAAGTTCCTTTGTAAAGTCTGTGCTTCTAATTTGCGTGCCATGTCTTCCCACAGCTATACTTGGAATCACTGCCTGTGACAGAGCGCCAGCATTTTGTAAAATTTCGCTTAAGGCACTGAAATCCAGACCATTTCACAGCAGTACCCCTTCCAATCACTCAGAGAATGCAAGTAAATGTCATCCAATTTGCTCTCCTCGCTTGAAAGAAATGTAATTTTTATATGCATTTGGGTATCTAATCCAGCCTATATCACACTGCAATTTCTGCCTAAGAAACTTCATAAAAAATAGGCAAAGAGCAATGGGCAATAGAGAAATAACTACTCATTCCAACTGCATACATGTGGATAAACTCTCAATTGTATTCAAATTAATGAATAATCCCATGTTTTAACTAGCAGACATTTGAACAAGACAAGCAAAGAAGATGGACCCTGCAAATAGGGAAATTAAGTTTTAGTTAAGCATTCTGACCATTTTGTTTCTACTTAACTGGCCTTAAGTATTGAAACATTTTTGCATTAAATACATTGCCCAGGTCAAGAACTTCAATTAAATATTTTTCCCAAACCTGCTTGCTTTCTTCTCAGCATTGTTACAAAGGTGCATTTTTATTTGAAAATTTTTGTTATATAGACACACATAACATTACAGGTATTAATTAGCTTTTGCTTAATAGATGTCAGGTTTGATAGTCTGCAAGCCAAGGTCTATTCCTTCTGTTGATTGTCTGCTTTTTTTTTTTTTTTAAATTTTACCTTTTTTACTTTTTTCTCATGCAGCTAGCACAAGTCATGGAAAGATGCTGTCATTTCAGCATAAGAGCATCTGGATAGTGGCTGCCTCTTTGCAATTAAAAATTTCATAATTCTCTCTCCTACCAATGTAATTAACTTGACCTTAAAACCTTTCTAATAATCAGTCTCAAATCACTAATTTTAATTTCTTATTTGTGTTATGTATGAGAACTAAAGGACGTACCACAAAATACCTGGTGAAAATACACTTTTGTATACCTAAGACAAGTAAGTTTTCCACAGAGGTGCCTGCATGGTACTTTTTCTACTCAAGCTACCTCTTGTACATAATTAGAAATAGTTTCTTACACTTTATAGCAACGTTTTTTCCTAACTCAAAATAAAAATGCAAGTGGATTTGTCATTGATGATCTTAGGCTCCTTTCCAGGAGAACTCCTTTTCTCTCCTGGTAGGCAGGTCTTGCTAAGGAGAAAATGTAGGAGCACAAACTCCACCATCTCACAGACAGACATGCTTTGTCATGAATGGCTCAGAACATGGACCTTCACTTTTTCCAGGTTCCTGACCATCTACTCAGAAAGGAACTTCAGGTACCATGGCTCAATTCAGGTCTGCCCTTCATTTTCTTTAAATGTGAAGTTGCACTACTGAATTTCAAAAAAAGATTGCCAGCGTTCACTGGGATTTTACTCTCATGTTGACGCTCAAGTACAGGACAAGCATCTTGTTATTTAACTAAATTTATCTATTGTGCTCAATATTTTTATATATGGAAGGATGCCACATTTTTCTTAAGTATGGCTTAATTTTGGTAGTTCCTGCAAGATCTCAGCAATTGATACACCTATTTATCCACTGCTAACCATTGGCCAGGAATGTGTAATCACAGCCAATAATTTTAGCATGCATCTCAATTTTTAGCAATTGTCCCTATTCCTTCAGCAGAATCCTCCTCCTCAGGGGTTACGTATGCAGGATGGCAGCAGTGCGTCTTTAAAAGTGAGTAGATGAACACTCAGCTCTGCAGGACTTTAGCTCTTCTGAGATGTAAGAGGAGGAAATCAAAGCAAGAAAAATGCAATAATTTGCAACTCTGAGAATGGGCACCTCCTACCAAAGCTTTTCAGACCTGGAGCAGCCATTTTGCAACATGGATGTATGGTAGACAAGCAGTGAAAGGTGCTTTTGTCATCACTACAGAGTGCTTTTCATGCTGAATACTCTTTACCATCATTCTTACGATTTTTTGCAAATAAAACAAGTTTCCCATAGAACTATCCACACTGCCATCTAGTGCAGAGTTGCTTTTTTTTAAAAAAAACAGGAAGATGAAACTGCTAGTTTTAATGGAGAAGGTTGTCAGTGTGTTTCTCCCATACATAGCAACAAAAGGAGGTAAAACTCTCCTCTTCTTTCTTTTCAGTGGCCAACACAGATATCTCCTACTGTTGTAACTGCACACCACAATACCCAAAGATGTGAGATGAGGGTTGGGAAGCAAGACTTGTTCACAGACAGAAATGAGAGTTTATTATTAAATCAGGTATTGGGAACAGAAGAGGTTTTTCTGTTCCCTTTTTAATAAGCACATCAATTATACAGAAACCAGGGTGTGTCTGGGAACCTAATGAAATGCATCCAGCAAGTGTCAGCCCACGGGGAAAACACACAGCCTCACCCCAAGAGGGTGGCAGATGTTACGACAAAATTATTATTTGCGTGTTACACTAATCATTATGCTATGTCTGAAGCCAAAGCACCGCTGGCTGTGGTTGCTGTCAGAAGTAAACTGCACAGGATGAGGCTTATGCAGTTGCTACATGGAATAACTCAACACCGCAGCTCAGCTGTGGCTGCTTCCCGCGATGGATTGTGAGCCACCCCTGCCGAGAGGACAGAGGGACAGGAATGAGCAGCCAAGGCAGCGAGCAGGACCTTGGGCCAGTTTCTGCCCCAACTACCTGCCAAGGACAAGGCAGAGCCATGGGACACAGCACTGGTCACTCGGTACCCTGCACCCTGGCAGGGGGGTCCTTGCCGGATGCTGAGGGGTCCACACCGGCTATTTGGCCGCCTTCTGGTCAGCAGGATGAGTGAGGAAATAATATTGCCAACTAGGTGTAGAATCTGGCTGTTTCAGTCATCACTGTCTAGTACCCAAAGAACGTGCATCTTGTTAGTATGGGCTAAATCCTCATTTATTGTATTATGCCTAATCAAGTGATTTTCATGTCTCTAACATTCAGCACCCCACTTACACGGTTAAGTGTGGAGGTCTGCCTCTGTCCAGAGGAGGGGGAGATGCAGCTCCTTCCAAGAGCAGGAGCCAAAACTTCCAGTAAATGCTGTAACTTATCCACTGCAGGAGTCTGCCTGCTTCCCCCACCAACTCATAAAGGGAAAAGAATGAAACCTATCTCTTCGATTAACTGCCCAAGTTACATGATGTTAATATGCCATGAGGTTTGCATTTCACTTGGGGTAGAGCAATGCCTCTGCAGGACCCCTGAAGGCATCCAGTTCTTAGCATTTTGAGTTTTTCTAGATGAAAAGCAGGAATGTTTGCACACAAAGCATAACACCCCTCTTGCAGGCATCTGAAAAAGACACCTATAACAGTGAAAAAAAAAAATTCCTTAAATCAGCAGCCTGCTCACTGTCATTTTTATTATTTATTATGCCCTGGATTAGCCACCAAAAATTATACCAGAAGATCTGGTGTCCAAATGAGCCTGCTTACCCATGGCTCTCAGGCAGGGTACTCACAGTTACTTTGCTCAGCACCCCTGTGACAGGAACCAGAGTGGTTTTTCTGCTGGGAAAACATGGCTCTCCTTAGAGCCAGTCTTGTGCATGAGTTTCCTTTCCACCTCGGGGCTGGAGACCTCAAGAGCAGCAATCCAGTGATGCTCACTCTCTCAACAGCATCCCAGAAAAGAAAGGAAAGTTCTTTGGTTTTGTTATAAAGAAACAAGGTCCACCAATTTACAAAAATCATACAGGTGTGAAATCTAAAGCTTTTTAAAAGAACAAATACTTTGTAGTGTCACAGTCTGAAGGAGACTGCATTTTGATCAATTACTAGAGGTTTTCTGTGTTGTGCCCTAAAAATCCTTGGAGAGGATCCCATGGAACCCAGGTACATTTGTACACCATGGGAAGTGGTTGCTTTCTGTGCCACTTAGCTCACCCGCACTGCTAAACAGCCCTGAGAGGCAAGATCCGCAATCAGCAGGCATGCCCCAGTCTGGCACCTTTCTTTCAAGTGGAATTACAAAGCTTTTTTGCTTGGTAATAGGAAAGAGTTCACTTCAGGGGAGTAGATGGCACTGCAGAGAAAAGTAAACTAGTCCACAGCACAGACAGCTGCCTGATAAATCCATTCACCTTTGTGATCAGCAGACCAAGCCTTGCTGCGCGTGGACAAGGCAGCAGTCACTTCTATGTTCCATTCCTGCTGTCCTTCAGCGACTAAAAAGCTTTGTCTAAAACTGAATAGATCCATTACCTACAGTTGAGCCTTTATCTAAAAATAAAAAAAGACTCACCTTTCCCAATGTAGCGAAAAGTAAGGGGGGAGGAGGCTAATGGCCCAGTCTGGAAGACACCATAGTAAGTTAGATGACAGTGGTAGCCTCCTGAAAGCGGTCATCACATGTTGTGCCAGCTCCAGGGGCCATGGTGGTCAACTATTACAGCCTCTCTCAAAGTCACAGTGGTCAGCTGGTACCATGAATTTAGGAGGCATTACCTTTACCTGCAGCTCCACTCTGCCGTACCTGGGTCCAAGCTAGCCACAGCCCATCACTGTGCACCTGGTCACAACCCAGAGGACAGTACTTGGATCACTTGATACCAAGGAGACTCCTCAGTGACATTTTACCCTGCCAACAAGTCCTACTGAAAAGTTGATCAGCCATAAAGCTGGCGAGGAGGGAAACAGTCTTTTTGGTCTGGGAGGGAGGAGGACTTGGCAACTCCTTGGCCAGCTCACCCCATTGGCAATTCAGGTCTCACCATCTGAAGGCAGAGCTGATGAGTAGTGACACTGATGATATCACGGCAATTAAGAGACCAAACCTGAGCAGCAAGGAAGGAGAGGAATTTCACTGGCAGAGAGTAATGTTTCCTCCTCTCACACTAAAACAATGACTACCAAACGCTATGAAAAAAGAAGCAGGTCTTTGTTAAATATGTAAAACCCCTCATCTCTGCTAATGTATGCAGAAACAGAACAGGATCTCCTTGATTCCTGCTCTGCTCCTTGTTCAGGTCTAGAAATACTCAAAAGACTTCAAAATTGAAGACAAAATACATACATTTAAAAGTTCCATGGTCATATTTTACCAGTTTAACAACAAGCCTCTGGCAACAGCAAGGAAATTTTTCCCAGTATTCAGCTATCAACACAAGATTGCGCAGGAGTGAGAAATTCTGTACAATAAATACCAACACACACACCCCCACCCAATTTTCAGTATTTTTTTAAAATTTAAATTTCAGTAATTTTTTAAGTTACGATTCGGGTTTTTCCACTCGTGTATCTGTCTGAGAGAAAAAGTTGAAGTTTTCATTAATAAAAAGACATATTAAATGTGTGGCTTGAAAACTATGAAGAGGGAACAAACGTTTCCCAAGTTTGCAAAAACTAGGGGATGTCAGTCAGGATAAAAAGAGAAAGTAAAAATGAGGTGCATTCATACAACCTAAGTAACCCATGAAACTCCTTGCCACAGAATGTTGACTGTGCTAAAAGTCTACACGTATTTAAAAACCTCAGATGGAAGAAAAATACAATGTATTCATCCACCAAGGGATACTGAAACAAACAAAGAAACTACCTGTGGCTTGAGAAAGCTCTGGACAACAAATTGCTGGAGGTTGGTGGTATATTCAGTGAATGCATTATGTGCCTGCCCTGTTCTTATGTTACATTCCCTGGGCACTTCTCTCTGGTCACCACAAGAGAACAGACCCTGTGGACCTTGACCTGATCCAGTACAGCCACACACCTGCATAAATAAAACAGAACGAAGTGACAGAGGGAAAACATCCCTTCAGATAGTTTCTTCCACTAGTAGCAGCATTAACAGAAGTAGTTTGAAGTGACTGTGTTGTTTTTAATTATTCAATCTCATCTTTTTAATGGACAAATGCATACTAAACTCTGGAACTCTAGAAAGAGCCTAAACGTAGCATATCAAGCTTGCACTTCTCTTAAAGCTTTCCAGACAGCTGGCTTTCTGGTTTTTTCTTTTTTTTTTTAAATCAACGTTTAGCATTTCCAAGCTATTTGGAATGACATTTCAAAGGACGTGCAAGCTCTGTATCCTATCTCCACAGACACATGCCAAAACTTATCCAGAATTGCTAACTAAATTTCAAAGGCATGGAAATATTTGACTAGCGCTCTGTCAGGTTGTGCGAGAGTGCCCACAGACAGAACTTGTTTGTGGGAGAGTTGTTCGTCTACAAATGGGGCATTTTGCTAAGGAATGCCTAACGTAAGCTACACACTTCTTGAGAGAAGCCTCGCAAATCTAGGCATTATCAGCGACTAGGAAATAAAGGTCCTTTTCACACCCACAGCAAGTTGTGCCACAAATTTGTTCTTCTCCAAGAGGAAAATCTGCCCACCTTTCAATTAGCATGATTTATTTATATACACAGCATGCTATGAAAAACAGTGTTTGCAAAGGAGGCCATCCTCTGTGTGTGTGTGGAGGGGGCGG
>WAAD01034968.1:14144-67529 GCA_013389945.1 Fregata magnificens | reverse complement strand
AGGGAGAGAACATCCTTCAGGGCATACTCATGCAGGTTTACAGAGATATTACCTGATAGCTTAGTCCTAAAGCAGCCTGGCTCTTGAGAAAAACAGAGGTGCTTGCTGCCAAACTGCTGTGGCTGCTCACCCTCACAGACTCCTGGGAACCTCTGGAGGTTGTTTTGTTTATTCTTGGCTTTTCTTCCTCACTTTAAGTTGTATATCTTGATGATTACTCCATGCAGCACCTTATTCTCTGTTGAGGTACCTACTGCATGTACCAGGGCTTTTGTCAAGGGAAGGGTAGAGCCCTAAAGGAAATCCAAGCCTCTGGAGCTATTTTCTGCCCAGAATATTCTAACATTTAAAAAGCAAAGACTTCAACATATTTCTTAAAAAGACTGTTCACACAGGTTTACCAGGAGTAAAGCATGAGTCCCAAACTGCATCACCTTCCATCCGCTGAAACCCCTGTGGCCCCACAGCAAAAGCCTGCTGGGTTAGGGAGGTGCTGCAGCCCTCTGACCAGTGGAGGCCATCATGCACAGCCCTCCCTGAAGACTTGTCACAAGCCCTTTGGGGACACAGGGCTGCTCATTTCCCACAGGGGCTCCAGAGGCAGCTGTTCAGCTGCCTGCAGTTCAATTCTGCAGACAGAGGGGCATCAGGCAGCAGACTCAGATGCGCAGTGGGGGATTCTCACCCCAACATCAGTTGTGCCCTTGTCACAAATGCCATGGGCGAATATCTGGGTTCCAGTAACAGCACTTGCTGTACAAGCTTCTGAAACCTGACTACTCACCCTTCTGCCCAGCTTGGCCCTTGTGGTTTCTGTACTAGGAGACAGGGAAGCTAGCAGGAGACTTTGATTAATGAGTCACATCCAAATCCTTAGACTAATTCTCTTGCATATGATACTGAAGCCCATGCAGAATTATTTGTGCAGTATTAACACTGTGCAATACTAACACCTTTTTTTTTTTCTTACAATCCAGTGCAGATCAGATTAAGAACAATTCTATTTCCACATGAGTCAAAACTCTGGCAGTCCTGCAGGGCATCTGATGGCTAATAGATCAGTTCACATGGAGTATCTTTCTTGGGGGCTGTACTTCTTCCCTATACTCATTCAGCACATATTGGGAACACTGATCAGGGACACTCCGCCCTGTAAGAGACACTGCTAGGAGGTGTAGGAAGCACTAGGGCAACAGAAGGGAGGGTGTGTGGAGCACGCCTGGGGTAACACCATGTTGAGAGGATGATGCTGAGCGCAATGGCATAGGCTATGCCCCACTGCAGCCAAAGGAGGCTGGGTGGCCAATGCAGAGACCATGAATTGCTACATTCATAAAGACATGGCACTTAACAGAAAGTACCGCACAGTGATAAGAAAACCCCACACTTCCTCTCGCCATGTTTCCAGACTTACTCTGCAGGCAAGCACTGAAGGGGACTTAAGGATGACACAGCATTCGAAGTGCCTACCAGTGAATGGCTGTCATGCTTGTTTGAGGCACACCTTTGCCCGGAGCTCCGAAAGCACCAGGAATTAGGGGAGGTATTGAAGTGGCATGACAGCACCGGCTCCGCTACAGAGCGATTGTGCCAGAATTGTGTAACTCCAGGGATGACTGCAGCAGCAGGCTGGGACCCAGCCTGCTTGGGTGCTCCTGGGCTGAGGGCAAGTACCACAGCGTACCTCTGACTTCCTTCTAGTTCCACGCTGTAAGCCTCAGTGGTTCATAAATGAATTCCAAGATCCACCCGCTCCCCTCTTCCCCCTAGCAGGAACATTTTTGGCAGTGTTGATACGGATGGCTCAGAAGCCCTCAGAACCATCCCACTATATATCACTGCCTTTAATGCTTTCAGCGTGAAGTGAACCGTGCTTCTGAAACCTTACAGCCAAGTGGCAAAACTTTGACTATTTTGGAAGCAAGTTGGGCTTTTATGCGTAAATACCAGGATACCATAGAAAGACCGACAGAATTCATCAAGAAGCCAATAGACACACTAGGAGACACTGATTGGATGCAACTTTTAACGTTCTCATTACTCAAAACTTGGACACACAAATATATGCAAAGCCTAATACAAAAAAACAGGTACAAGGAGATTTCTCTGATATCTGTTGTTGCTGTCATCTAAAACCTAGAACAGCATTGCCAAGATAATTCTCTTTATTAAGGATGTCTGCAGTAAGCACAGAAGAAACCATGAGTTTCAACTCACCCAAGAACATCAAAGCTGCCAAATTGTCTTTCCTGTTCAGACTAATTTTCCCATGATCACTGTGTGCCTGACGTCTTCTGTTTCCTTCATACATTATACATCTCTGGTGACAGGCTTGTAACAAAGATTTATGAAAACTCTCTCAAGCATGAAGTATAACACTGTTGGGATTAACATTAAATACTCATAACAAAAGAACATCACACCAGTGGAACAGTTGTCAATTACTAACCTGCAACAACTGAAGCTGTACAGCAAACTCTATCCTATGTAGAGTATCAACTAAGGACAGAGTACACAAGCTGCCTTTCAGAAATCAAACCATTTTGGCAGTGCTACATAGAATGTGCTTGTGTATGTACTGTCGTAGAAGATACATGGGGAATCATGTATACCAGATCCAGTATAAAATTTGTATGTTTGCTGAAATAAAAACACCGCTTAAGTTTATCTGCATACTGTCTCTTGGTAAGGCACCAAAACCCACAATATATAACCCTATTCCTTGTAGCTTGTCTCTACTTCACCCCTGATATGCAATTCTCGGGATCTCAGTTTCTCTGAAGCTTATGTCCTCCCTTGCAGAAACCCAAGCCCTACTTTCCTTCAGAAAGCCATTTGATACAAACAGCCAAAAAGGAAAAAAGTCCCCGTTTCCTCCGAGATTTCTTTCTTCAAGAAGTATGGCCTCTGCACAGGCACGTGATTTGCTAGGAAAACCACCATCTCTGCTCCCTGGACAAAGCAGGGGTGCAGAGCAGATGGCAAGGAGTCCCCTTGCAGATGGCCAGCAGCAGTCCTTAAACCAGGAGTCCTGCAACACACCTCAGCTGATCTCACCACCAGCTGCTAAAAGCAGAGGTCTTTCCAATCCCACCACTCTGCCCAGATCCACCTGCTCCCTGGGTGCCTCACTGTAAGCTGATCAGACAGATGAACAGCTAGAAAACATTGGGTTTTTTTAACCTGTGGTGCTGGTTTTATACCCGTTTAGTCCCCCGACCCAGCTCACACACAGGCAGGGAGATGGGCTAGTGTGCTGGCACGCGGGGAGGTCACAGAGCTGCACTCTCTGTGGAGGGTTTAATCCAAATTAAATCTGAGAGGCACAAACAGGGTACCCCTCTTCACTGGCGAGCTCTCCCACCTGCTCTTCCTTGTGCCTACTCTCAAGATGACAGTGAGGAACCAGCAGGAAACTTGCGCCCTTCCTCCTCCACTGTCCCCTGAAAAGGTTGGTTTGTTCTGCTTGCAAAGCACGGTCAAGGCAAGTCAGTGCTTCCAAGGCTTCTCCTTGGGCTCCCACAGATATCCAATCTGTGGAGGGATTTGTAAGACATAGAAATAAAGCCTGTGGCTGTGCTGTATTGCTGCAGCCTCAGCGAGAGGGGAATTATCACACACAACCTTGATCTTATTCCCCTCTTCCACAAATCTTCAGAGCAGCACCTTGTGGCAGTACCCACAGCGTTGTGGCAGGCAGTTCCAGCAGCATTTGCTTTGCATGGCGGACGGCATCTAAAAATCAGCCCAGCCATCGTGGACAAAGCATGTAACCGTGCATGTGGTAATTATCATGTATTTGAATTGTAATCATTATTCTCCAGGATTAATTGCCCAAGGAACGGAAAGGGACAGATTAGTCCACTCAGTGGTTGCTCCAGCATGTCTGCACATTCAAAGGCATGAATATCACTTGCTGCTTTACACAGGGCTTCCTCATTTCTGTACCAGATTTTAAATTTAAAGAGCAAACAAGAAAGCAGCTTGAATTTTGCAGCAGGCTTGCTCCACGTAGGAAGGAGTCATAACCCACACTAGTGCTTTCATTACTTTTTCAGCTTCTTATGAAAAGGACATTTTTCGTAATGAAACCGCATAATCATTTTGCAGTGCCTTGTAACAGACAGTAATGCTATCTCCAATCATCTTATCTGACTTGTAGAGCCTGCAACAGAGAACAGTTTATAAACATTGTAAGCAAGCAGAGACAGGGCAGTATTTGCAGAACTATTCAGGATACCAAAAGCTGACAGCTTTTGAGAAAGTCTGAATTTATGTCCTCTTTATTTGTTCTAACTGTGTGACAGGACACAAACACAGCTAATTCTTTTTAATGTTAGCCTGCATGTACTTTAAAATACATATACCATAACCAAGAGCCACCTAATGGCCACTGCCTGCTACATCCGCCCCAAGCGCAAGTCCTAGCCTCGAAATAATCTTCTTTATACAGTAGACATAGGACAACACCCTGCTCCTGCAGAGCTGTCACGGGGTTTGCAACTTTGGGAACTGTGACCTCAAAGTCTCCTGAATTCCACAACAATTTATCACTTTGGAAAATAGACTCACACAGATTAAGCGACAAAAGCATACCAATAGTTTGCTGGCAAAAAGTTGATTTTCTTTCTAAACATGCACATTTTTATATGCACAGAGTGCTAGTCAAGAACAAAATAATCCCTTGCTTCCCAAGAGGGAAAGCGATCAGACTTGGGGTATATTAATAGCTATTAGTACCCCAGACAAATGCCTGAAATACCTCTGCAGGGATTCTAACTTTTCCTGATCACACAGGAGGAAAGAAGGTCACAGGTGCCCAAGATTAACAGTAGTCAGATGAAAACAGCTTTTATTGGTTACAACAAATGAACAAAAGAATGAACCCATGATCTTGGGCATGCCTGAAGGTCTTCTCTCTAAGAGACTATGTTTATGGACTGAAGCATGAACAACTACTGCCTCACAAAATGAAACTGAGAAATTTTACATTTCACTCTCCATTGCCTAAGAATTAAACTGACTTTTGCAACCGCGCACTGAAATTCAGCATGCAGCATTTCCCTGAATTCCTCTGTGTGAAGAACAAAACAGTGAATGTCAAAACAGAAAACAATTAAGATAAATTAACATTGCCATGCAGTTCTGTCCTATTCATTACCCAGGTTCTCCCTCTGAGTCTTACCCAATTGATTCATTTTACTAACACAGTAGAAATCTTTCATCAGGTTAGTTTTCTGCTGAGCAGCATGCTGAATTACTNTCTTGTGACTCCTTCCCTCCCAGATCTGCTGCTTCTGAAACCACAGTGCAATACAAACACGCGTTTCCTGCACCAAAATCCTGCACTCAATAACAGCAATACGTACTCTGTCCAAAAACACAACTCTAAACATATGCTTAAATATTTACAGGGAAAACAAGGCCATTCTAGTTTTTAAATCCAGTGCTAAGGAAAGGTGTATGTTTTATAACCTTGGTAACTGTGAGGTTGTCAGTAGGATAGGATATACAACCGTTAGGCCTCATTAGTAAGTTTGAGAACACGAAACAGCCTTGCAAGAATCATGAATCACTGGCCATCTGCTAAGGTACTGTCACCCAAGGTCACTCACCCCCCTACCCACTGAAAAGCTCATAACCAAGGCTGACCTCTGAGATCAGTGCTCTCCCATCTTTGCAGCACGCATGGCTGAAGGCACTCAGTAAACACTCGGCAGGAAGCTGTGGGGGGACAACTCCACACATGACCAATGTAGCAAAAATTTTACTAAATGGTAATGCCAGGTGATTATTTAAAATCTGCATCTGTTGCTTTCCTGCACCTGTTTTGTGATACACTGTACTAAGAGAGATAGGATACTAATACAGCTCTGTGAATGACAACTCCTTTAACTTACTTATTAATCTACTTTACGGCCACCACTTCTCACTGCTCTACAGGGAACACTGGCAAAATATCATGCTGCAACGATATTAATGATAAAATAGAATTATTGAATAAGAAGGCCTTTCCAAAGCCCTCAGTGGAGAAAATACAAGGAAGACAGAGATTATAGAATATACAGAGAAAACAGAAGAAAAATTTACAGAACATAGAAAATCTTTTACTTTCCCCTCTTTTTTTTTTTTAAAAAAAACCTAAATTCTCTCATGAGGAGACAGGAGCCATCTGCAGCAAAACAACAAATAAAATCTACTGCAAAGTTCTGGGGTTCTCAATGAAGCTTTTTGCTTTTCCAGAGTTATTAATTCCTCTAGTCCAACCGTTCGTTGTATTTACCGAGGTTTACAAAGACAAAACCAGCTGTAGGCTGTACAGATTAACTGAATATCGACACATTCCCTACTATAAACTATTTTTAACCACATCATTACTACAAAGAAACTCTCATAACTTACATTGGGGATTTACAAACTAGTGACAAACCTGATAGCTTTCATAATTTTAAACTCTTTTTTTCAATTCCTCCCCAGCCTGATCAGACAGCCGTTCCCTGTCTGAGGAGGTATCTTCCCCACTGCTAGTAACTCATACGAAAGACAACGTCATGTCTGTTTCACTATACTTTGTTGTTGGTTTTTTTTGTTTTTTAAACTTATGGTAAACTGCATACCTCCTCAGTAACAAAAAAAATCTCTTTCTCCCGCTTTGTTTGAGAATTGTTCCACAGAGCAAGGGACAGGGGAAAAAAACCCATTAAATGAACCTTTAGAGAAATGTGGGGTGAGGTGGGGAAGTTACCTCCTAGGCACAGAGTGATACTGCACCACTGGGAACTACTTTTGACTTTGTTTTTTGCCCCAAAATTACTGGAATTGGAGATTAATGGACTATGACTTATTTCATGTTTATTGGGATTAAAATGCTACATAGATTTTTATCTTTCAGATCCTTAATCTTTCTTCTCAGTCTCTTTACAAGCTAGTTGCTGCTGACATACTCAGTGTGTTCAATATTCTATTTCAAGTCCTATAAGGAAAACCAGAAAATGATCCCCAAGCTTCCCAGAAGACTGGTTTACCACTATGATCCATACGCCACCACAAGCCTTACACTGCATCAAAAAAGTCTTCACAAGTGGAACAGTATTGTGGCTTGCTGTCTTCTCTGAAGTCCTGTTATCTCCTACATATCCTTCCTTCACACCTGTCTTCTCTTTTTACAGCCTCTTACATTGTCTTTTTATGTGGTCCTGCCTGTATATTCCTTACTCCTATATGAAGGGCACATGCATTTGGAGATGAAGGTTCAGAGTGCAGAGTTCTCTGGATAACAACTTCTGTCATCAGCTTGTATCTGACTTAAATGAATTATCTGTGCCATCACTCTCAGAGAACCTTTTCAGAAGTGCTCTGCCCAAGAACAGAAGATTTTGGAGTACTGCATTAGGCAACTGTTAATCACCTACACAAGAGGAACCATGAAAACCAACGTCTGAAGTAATTTACACCTGAAATAATGCTTGTGATATCCCTTTCAAAGTCTGGGCTTTAGAACTTTTGTTGCTCAATAAGTTAGCAATCTCAAAATAAAAAAAAANCAGAAGGGGTGCTCAAGGCTGCAGAGTGAACCAGCAGAAGAAAGCTCCTTTTCCTCTCTCAACTCCTTCAGACCACAGTTCATTGCCCATGCATGTCCCCAAGTTCTCCTGTGTTTGTAAGACTCCTTCGCCTTCAAAATTCCTTGAACTTCTGAGCACATTTTTTGCTAGGTGTCTAAAGAGAAAACCTATTTCCAACACAGTTCAAACCATTACTCAGTGACCACTGATAGATCATAATTTTTTTCAGATACCTAGCAAAGGACACAATGCCTCAGTAGTCCCCCCTGCTTTTTAACATGAAGAAAAAAAATGCTTGTGCTGTCCAAAAGGAGATTTTGGTTTTAAATAAATTACTGATTCTTATTTCTATGCATTTTCAATTAAAAGCCAAGCCCAGTTAACCAACCTCAGCCAAGCCACACTATTATGCATTTAAACCTATGCTTACCTGCTTAGTCTGATCTCAGCCACAACTAAAAGGAATTTTACAGGCACCTTAAAATGCACAGCCAAAAGTTAAATAAATATAGACACATAAAATAATGAGATGCATATTTCTGCTGCAAAGTTACACTAAACAAGCCAAACTCCTCCCTGAATAGAAACCCCATCAATTACTGACTTTGCAAGACAGTCTCCTGGCTTCTCTATTTCTCTTTAAAACATCAAGAATCCTGCTGAAATACACCTTCTTTTTTCCTTTTAAAGCAGAGGGAAGTTGGTACTTAATTTTATACTATAGAATTTGGAGCAAAACAAAGGCAGCAGTTAACTTGAAGTGATGTGACAGAGAAACAAATTTGGGATGGTAGCATTACTCACAAATGAGGGGTAACCTGGCAGAAAACACTTTCCTTCTTTCCTACAATTTAATTTGGCCAGAACAAGCAATAACCCATCCTTCACTGAGGATGGATTTAAAATGAGATGTCTTGCCTCTCTTCTGACTTTGGCAGGGGAACTCTTTTACTCTTTTGGAATCACGTACACATTCCAGCAACTCTGAAAATGGATTTTCCACTGACACTTTTGAAGTTATTCTGAAGTTTAAAAATTCATTCAGAAAAATAAAAAATGCAACATTACCTGTTTACCTCTCAGAGAATTAACTTTGAGGTTTTTGAGGAAAATTCCAAGCACAGTAGCTATTAGCCTTTCAGCAGTCAATGACAAATTTTTGTTTTACGCGCCAAGGACTGACAGCTACATTCAGTTGTAACAACTCCTAAATGCCTGTGCCTAGATCTGTCTCGCATGCTCATGACATTGTTAGCATCTGAACCTTCACACTGATCTTTGGGAAGCAACAGCCCGCATCTTTCCCTTGCATTCTTCTTTATCAGGGAAGATAACTTATCATTGCTGCTGTCACTGTGTGGAAGCAAGGCAGCAAAAGATGTCAAAATACTTGAGGCCAAGGCAAAGAAAGCAGAGAAAGCTGGAACAAAACCTGCTGAAGTCACTTGTGATTTCACTCCAAAGTAAACCACAGGCTCTGTCTCAAGGTGGAGATTCCTTAAAAGTTGTACTTACCTCAAAACTATTGGGGGGAAAAATTCCTTGGGTGTAAAACACATTAAGCCCTATCATTCATGATGTCCCCTTAAAACGGAGTTTTCCAGCCTGTTCTGTATTTTTTAACCTCACCTGCCAGCATCACCTTTCCTGCAGGCACACTAAAGAAAGCTTTCAGGANGGAGGCACAACCATTTTCCCAAACAACGTAGCTCAGTTTCTACCTACCCAGCAATTCTTCTGCAGTTTCTAACCATGTTTGTTTATACTGCATACAGCTTAGCCATGTTTGCATTGATGCATACTGGGAAAATCTGTGCAGCCATCCCTAAGCACCTCATTAAGAACAGCACGAAAGGGAAGAGGAAAAGGGGGAGAGGAGGAGAACAGGAAAGCACCCTGAGGGTACATGCGCTATACATAGCAGATAGGTAACATGCCTTGGCACACCACATTTCATGGAAACTGCATGACAGTTGCCAGCCAAAACAGTCGTTGGGAGAAGAAGGGTTAAAAAGTGCTCTGCACTCTGCAAAAAAGAAAGGGCTCACCAACTTCATTGTGGAAAGATAATCAATAGAGGCCTCTAGAAGGACAAAACATGATTCGTTATCATGGTTACAGACGTTAGGCAAGGACATAGCTCTACTTAAAGCAAATTTTGCAGAAAATTCATTACTTCTACAGCTGAAAGTTAGTTTGGGCTAGGTATCTAGTGAATCGATTAGATGGTCCATTAAGAATCAGTNATTCTGCATTTTCGTAGCACAGTATTCCAGGTGCACAAGAATATCCTGGGTTAAACTAGAAGGAGGAAGGGTGAGGAACCTTGAAGAACAGCCTAGGATCATCCTGGATCCAAACCTTATTTACTCCATTTTCCATTTCAAACCAAACTTCAGCACTAAAAAACATACCATGTTTCAGATACTTAAAGCTTGCAGTGAGGCAACACATAACTNGGCCATGTGGCAATGGGCTACCACATTGCAGATTTCAACGGTGAGGTAATCAGAGCACAAGGCATCTGCGTTATAACCAAGACAGGTTTTGCAGCACTGATCAAACCTGGCAGAGGCTGCTGAAGTTTGTCGCACCCAAACAAGTTTTATACATCTTTTTGTACCAAGAGAGGGGAGAATGGAAAGAACAGGAGTTTTCTTTCCCTTATAATAGGGCATGCTGCAACTTGTCAGAGACAAAGCACTTGGCGTTACACCTGGGTGGGGATGGGTACAACCACACACATTTTACACTCCTGCCCTGTGCTTTCAAAAAGAGAATATTTAGGCAGTACCTTTCAAAAATAAATAATCGAAGGATGTCCCCACACACACACACGTTAATTCCTATACTGGAACAAAAAAAATTTAACATATCTTGACGCACTTGAAAAGGAACTGGAAATACCACTTTAAAAGTAATGGAAGGTTGTCTGTCAGATAACTTTTGTTCACAAGCCAAGCCCACCTGCCTCACTGCTCCCCTACCACTCTGCATTTATATGAACTGCTAGGAAAAGTATCTCCGTGTTTTCCCTTGGGAAAACTACATTTTTAAAAAAAAATTTATTTTTTTTTTTAATCAACTACTTTCAGGTCCTTTTGCATCATTGCATTCCTGCAACACCTGCACTTGCTGTATGGGATTACAATCAAACATTAATTTTGTTCCATTTATTTTCCTCATATTTTTAAAAGCCATAGGGGATAGAAAAAGGATTTTGCCGCAGCTGTCTCTGTATTTTGAGCATGGCCTGCAGAGATCAGTCACGTGGAGCTGATCTCTTACCACCTCATCCATCCCACTCTCAAGGCCTCCTCCACAATTGCTTTTCCCAGGGGTAAAGAATTTGTGATGGTAGCAAGCAACATTCAGGTCACTTGCACAACAGATTTCTAATCTAGGTAACTTTCTGAAAGTCACTTGACCTTTCTGGACTAAGGCATATTTTGTTAGTACGCAGAAATTGAAAAATGTCAAACTGCATTAAAGCTCTTTTGTGTTCGTTGGACTGCTTCTGGTTGACTTCCAGGGGGGTAAATGAACAGGTCAGAGTAACTTCATCCATGCACTGCCAGCAGGGAATGTGCAGATGCAGAGAAAGAGAATCCATCCCCACGGTACTTTGTGATGTTTCCTTATCTTACAGTTTCTCACTACAATAGCCGCTAACAATGCCAGTGAAAGATGCTCTTTTAAACAAACACCAGGAACAAGGAATTTTCAAAATTGTATTTCACTACCAAAGTATACTTGTTTCAGAAAAAAATACACACACACACTCGTGCTCCAAAACCATCTGAATAGAAGGTTGTAACAAAGCCAGAATTGTAGTAATACGGCTGAAGTCTGTCCTGTACGAAAACACAAACAGCTGCACACTTGTTCCAAAAACCAAATCACAGGCATGTCAAAGTCCAATTGTCTGTATTTTCTGTAAGATCAAAACAAAGGTATCCTCTTCAACCAGCACAGAATTTTTAGTTGCCCAAATTACATCTGAATTGCGTAAACATTTAAACCACTGGGAAATTTGCCACTTTGATCAGTCAAGTGAATTATCGCAGACCTATCAGATGACCTATGGAAAACCTCCTGTTCCCCTTCCACAACCACTTTCTATGCATCAAGCAAGCCATAAAATTCATGATCTTGAACATCAAAATAGTCTTCTTCAAGATGTTGAAGCTTTCATTTAAATCCTCACAGCCCCAAGACCCCTTTAAGATAAATGATTTTATATTAGCAGGGAAGGAGTCAGAGATTTACAAAGTCAGTAAGAATTCATAACTTTCGCATTTTAATCATTCATAGCCACCGTATTTGATTTACCCCACAATTTCCATCAGAAAATGAAAAAGTTTTGAAGAATGAGTTATTCTCAATGTAAATCTCCAGCAAGCCTCTGTCAATCATGTTAGTCCTTTCCCCATTAGTTTTTCCTGCCTCCTGATTGAAACTACACAACCAGTTTAATTACTTCATTACTTAACAACTTCTTACCTTAAAAGGCTGTAAATATATGGAAATCTAAACTAATACACAACAATTCTCCACGGAATAGAGGAAACCATTATAAACATCAGTATAGCTCATGAAGATCAACTACATTCGTACTTTTCACTACCCTAACACTTTTACAAAGGAAAAAAAAAATCTGTAGAGGTCTGGAATGCTTCTACCAAAGGATATATATGCACACACATAGAAGAGGGAAATAAACAACTCCATACTCAAATACAATATTTGTTTGCCACAAATTGTACATTCCCTCTGCCATACTAGAATAACAACCTGTGGGAAGCTACCATTCCAGAAATTATAGCTTAAAAAGAAGTTTCAGTGTTGGACGTTTGTTGGCAAGACTAAACCTTTGATAGTTTTGCTGGCAAGTTTTATTTTTTTACTTATTTGTTTATTTCCAGTGTGTTGAGCAGCTCATGTACCTTTGTTCAACTACAGGGAAAGAACTGTTTAGTTTACAGCACAGTTTTATATGCAAATTACATTCAGTAGACTCTCTACTCATCATAAGTGTCAACAGGAAAAAAAAGCATGACAGATTTAAGACTGTTGAGATTTTTTCATAAACTTTGAAGGAACACTGAAATTACAAAGCACACCTAACTCACTGTAAAGCATTTTCTCTAAGCATGTGCCAAATCATGTATATTAAAGGATTTTTTTTCTAAATGTACTATGACACTTTATGCTCCATTTTCCATTTCTAAATATTTGTGACAATTAAAGAAGTCCTGTCTTCTGCATACAGTCAAACTTACTGTTTGCTTAGCTTTCCCAGAAATGAAGCTTGTTTCTACTGCATGGAAACATTTCCATTAGATTTAGTAGCACTGGAGAAAAAGCAAGTTTTCACCCCCACACAAATCAAAATTCAGGAGGAAATTCAGAGTTCAAAATGAAGAGCTATTTTACTGCCAATAAAGGAAAAAAAAGTCTTAACAAATCAACCAGCTGTTGCACTAACAACATCAAATAAAGAAATTGTAGAGCTTATTCTACCCTTTATCAATAATGCATGGCTGCGCACAGACAATTTATAGCTGTTTTCCATCACTGGGTATTGTGTAGTACTAAATTAAGTCTACAAAAATCAAGGACAGTCCACCCACACAGCTACTGTAAGCCAGCCAGGCCACTTTGAATAAACATTTTAAAGGCATAAAGTGAGTTTTATTAGCATGCTGAGCCACAGTTCCTAGTGGACAAAGCATCTCCTTTGAAAAAGAAGTACATTTAGCAAGAGAGATGAGTTACTCTTGTGCCTTACATGTAGAGAAATAGCAAAAAGGAAAAAAAACCCAAACATGCAACAACTCAAACCCCTGAATTTATTAAGATTAAAACATGAAGCAAGAGAATTTATTTTCTATACTAGAAATTGATTGTCAGTCTCAGGAAATCCTGAGAGGTGCTGAACAGGTCAGGTTCTGACAGCAAAAGAGCTAAAAACCAAAGATGGTTTTGACGGGTTTTGCTTACATTTAGGTAGCTTGAAAGATTAATAGACTTATTTTTTAATCCTTCACAGGTCATATAAATCAGAAAAGCACACAGAAGGCTTTCATCAAAATAAAGAACTAGTTATCATACTGAAATTGCCTCAGCAACATTTATGGCACCACTAAACAAGTGAGAGGTAGGGTCCCTTCCATAGGCCAAATTAATGAAGAGATGGTATGGCACAAGTTGGTTGCTTTTGGTCAGTCCCACCTCTTCCTACCACAGCAGTCCCAGCACTTGAATGCCTGAAACAAGAAAGCATCAAGGAACTTGGAGCACACGAACTGGCCACCAGCAGCAAAAGGATGCAGATGCCAGGTCTGCCTATCCAATAGTTTTACCCAGGTTCTGCTCTGGCAGTGGCCAACATGCCACCTGGGTCCTTGACCTGGGTCCTCGCTAGCTTGGTTTCAGGTGTGGAGTCAGGTGTAACCAGCCACAACATGGATGGCAGCACCACCAGGAGGTGGGTTTGGGTCACGTTGCGGACTTCTACTGCTGTTTCTTTTAGTCACCCTAAGAAACCTAAGGTACCCTAAGAAATACTGGCAAGTATGAGGTTAGTGACAGCCTTTTTATAACTAGGGCACCACTCCAGGTAGGGCCCTCCAGGTCTCTCTGGTAACTGGCGTTACAAGATGACATCCCTGCCTAGAAAAACTACTTTCTTACAATGTGGGAAGGTGGAGGATGTTGCACAGCATGGCTGGGCAGCTTGATGGCTTTGTGGCATATTTAAGCACAACCACAGCTAAGAGCAGGGAGGATGCAAGAGACAGGACTTAAGCCACAGCTGTTATAAGTTGGTCAAGTGGAAATAGCTGGCCAAGTAAAAAAAATGACTGCATTTATTGTGCAGCTGTGGAGATAAAAAAGAAATCGACTCTGATCAGTGCTATTTGGATTTGCAGACACATTTCATTTTCTAGTTAAGGTTTATACCACTGTATAGCAAAGTTTAACTTCACTTGAAATAGGTGTGCTTTCTCAAAAATCAGATCTCCTTTGCAGATGCAAGTATCTCACAGACCTCTGAAGCCAACTAATCAGTGTGTAAAACTCTGATTTAACTGCTCCAGCAAGCCCATAAAGTTCAGAAAGTGAAGAGCCAGACTTGACTAAATCTTCTCACTACATTGCTGTGCCAGGACAACCAAACCCCAGCCTTTGGTGAAGCTGCTTCACCCCTGTGAAAGCAGAATCTCTCTGCTCTGTCCTACAGGCAGAAACTATCTCAGATGAAGTTGTACTCAGATCTAGTAATGTTTTTTATAAAATCATTTTTAAGATTTTCAAGATAAGCAGAAGTCTAAAAAACCTACAGCTTAAGACTTAGCTAGGGAAAGCAACTGCTGGGTATTTGTATTTTAACTTGTGAGAAGTGCAAGGTTTTCTTCAGAGAGTTGGTTGGGTTTGGGGTTTTTTTTTCCATTTAATAAATTGAGTTTCTGCTGTGAAAAGTGAAAATGCTATTTTGAAGTCTGATGATATTGCAGTAAACCCCTTGGCTAAATCAAGGCTACAGGACACAGCTTTGAGAAACCCCAGACAATCCCACTGAAGCAACCATGGCTTTATAAATGGAAATTAATTTTAATAAGTCCGTTGCTCATCTCACATTGCCAAAGTCTGTGATCCAATTAGAAGCACACTGCTTTAATGACCTGCACATGGATCACATTTGGTGAAGTTCAGAGGTACACAAAATGCTCTTCGTCCCTCTCCATGGAGCATGTCGCTCCAGTGGAATGCTGGCTTTGTAACTCACAGGCAAAAAGCACTGAGGTGGTCATGTTAGTATTCCAAAGTAGCAGTTATCTGTACAAGTGCAAAATGCGTTAACGAAATGTTATTGCGTTACATGCAATCATGGGCACACATGATATTCAAACACCACATTTTATGAAGAGAAATTGAGCCCACTTCTCCAAAGACTTGCTAAATTAATAGCCCTAGTGTACCAACATTTAAATTGTAGTACCCCTCTACAGTGATGGCTATTGCCATTAATGCCTGTAGTTTCCTGTCCTCTGTAACACAGAGTTACAGCCCAGTACGACTCAAACGTACAGCAGGACCGTTTGCTATGCCACTTAGTGTAAGGATATGCAAAGAAGGTATGTATGTATATAACATGAGTATTTAAATTCAGAGCATATGAGAAGCCCATCTCTTCATCCTGCTCCCCTCTGTAGCCACAGCCTTATGATGAGAGCTGACATAGGAGCTGCCTTTACTGTCTATTTCTTAGTGGCTGTACATGGTGCTCCTGTGCTTTCCAAGGAGCCACCAGGCAGTCAGCAATCATCACTACTTTGGCTCCCCAACAGCAGATACAAGTCTGCTCTGGGTTTTCCAGCCTTTCTACAATCATACTCTTCCTCTCTGTCTGCATGTGTTTCCTTACAGCCTCCTCCCCACTTCTCCCAGCCCACACCTTGCATGGCCACCCATGCAGCCCACTGGACATCCAGGCTGTGACTACACTAGTACTGACAGCTGCTGCAGCGCACCAGGCAGCCAGGTCTGGGGACCTGCAAGGGCAACGTGAGAGTCCCTCTATGCATATATCCACATTTTCTTCACTCAGAAGCCCATGCATGGCTGAGGGTGCACACTTCTACAGCCAGGACATGGCTGTGGCACAGAGCCACACAGGAACTGGAACAAGCCTAGTCATATGCCAAATTCTCCTGGAGAAGTTGGCAGCTCACGGCTTGGATGGGCATACACTTTGCTGGGTAAGAAACTGGCTGGATGGCCGAGCCCAGAGAGTGGTGGTGAATGGAGTGAAATCCAGTTGGCGGCCGGTCACGAGCGGTGTTCCCCAGGGCTCGGTTCTGGGGCCGGTGTTGTTCAATGTCTTCATCAATGATCTGGATGAGGGGATTGAGTGCACCCTCAGCAAGTTTGCAGATGATACCAAGCTGGGTGGGAGTGTCGATCTGCTCGAGGGAAGGAAGGCCCTGCAGAGGGATCTGGACAGGCTGGATCGATGGGCCGAGGCCAACTGTATGAGGTTTAGCAAGGCCAAGTGCCGGGTCCTGCACTTTGGTCACAACAACCCCATGCAACAGTACAGGCTTGGGGAAGAGTGGCTGGAAGGCTGCCTGGCAGAAAAGGACCTGGGGGTGCTGGTCGACAGCCGGCTGAACATGAGCCGGCAGTGTGCCCAGGTGGCCAAGAAGGCCAACGGCATCCTGGCTTGTATCAGGAATAGTGTGACCAGCAGGAGTAGGGAAGTGATCGTGCCCCTGTACTCGGCACTGGTGAGGCCGCACCTCGAGTACTGTGTTCAGTTTTGGGCCCCTCAGTACAAGAAGGACACTGAGGTGCTGGAGCGTGTCCAGAGAAGGGCAATGAGGCTGGTGAAGGGACTAGAAAACAAGTCTTATGAGGAGCGGCTGAGAGAACTGGGGTTGTTTAGCTTGGAGAAGAGGAAGCTGAGGGGAGACCTTATCGCTCTCTACAGCTACCTGAAGGGAGGTTGTAGCGAGGTGGGTGTTGGTCTCTTCTCCCAAGAAACTAGCGATAGGACGAGAGGGAATGGCCTCAAGTTGCGTCAGGGGAGGTTTAGATTGGACATCAGGAAGAATTTCTTTACCGAAAGAGTGGGTTAAGCATTGGAACAGGCTGCCCAGGGAGGTGGTGGAGTCGTCAACCCTGGAGGCATTCAAAAAAGGTGTAGACGTGGCACTCCAGGGCCTAGTTTAGGAGTCATGGTGGTGTTAGTTGATGGTTGGACTTGATGATCTTAGAGGTCTTTTCCAACCTTAATGATTCTATGATTCTATAGTGATAGTAAGTTTCCTTATTTAGCCTTTTCTAAGCATTTCTCCTCACTGCCAGCTACAGCCCTGCCTCAGGGCCCAGAAGCAGTCGTGGCTGCTGTCCCCCAACTCCTGTACAAAGCACTTTGCCACCAGAAAAAACAAAATTCACCTACAAATGCTTTTCCCAGTGAAAAGAAGGAGCTCCAGAAGAGTGAAAGCCCTGGTACACCCAAGTGAAGAACAGCATCCTGCAAGGAGGGAACAGCCACTGCTCTACGAGCAACAGCCCAGGGCTAATTTGAAACATGTTGTCGTGAGGTCTGCAGTGGAAGTGCAGGCAGGCTTCCTGGTCACAGCAGCTTGCCACAGGCGCATTGCACCACCCTCTGCCCCCTCTGTGAACTGTTTTGCACAAGAGAGCCAAAGGGAGAGTCAGTGGAGTCTGGGTGCATGCACGTACACACATGCACACACCCCATCTAAATGGCAAGTTCAGAGAGTAATGAAGGCAGATCTGCTCTTCCACACTTACTGAGTTTCACAGTTTGGGAGAAACAGCTGGTGTCCCTGCATCTTTGGGATCACTAGATTCAGTAGCCCTCTACCTGTCCAACAGCTGTCAGCAATTCAAGGCCACATCTGTAAGCAAAAGATATACTCCACACTCAAAAGCCAAACAAGCTGTCCCCCAGTGCTTGGTTTCACTGATTAAAGCAGCGAAAGCAGCACAACAGTTAATCTGCAGTGAGCTGTCCTAAATAGTCAGAACGGCCAAGAGACTAAATCTTTGCTCTTTAAGAGATGAGTTCAGTTTTAGGTCTGTCTTATCTCCCATCTAAACCTTCAGTACATAACAAGGTGGGCACTGACAGTCACCAAAAGTAAATAAAAATAAGAGTCAGCTGCCACTTCAAACAGCAGCTGTCAAACCTGAGGGAATCCAGAAGTCAATAGCAAAGAAAGCCTTTACACAGGGATTACCTATCTGGATTTCCTTTATTACAGATTTAATTCAGGCCCTCCCTTTGGTGTTGCTCTTCACCTGATTTGTGTCTTTGCACAGCAACATTTTTATATAGCCCTGTCCTGCCAGGGTGCTTATGCCCAGTCCCTGGTCACCAAAATGACTCTGCAGCGAGAGAAGACTGTGCTGTGCACTGGGCATTGCATAAACATACTCTCCATTGGTCTAGTCTGTGGCTGGTCTACTGTGCTGCTAAGAAAAAGCAGCAGCATCACTACAGTGCAGCAGACAATCCAGCTAGGAATCCAAAAGATGGGTACAAAATATGGGTAATTAATTAATGAAAACAATGGCGGCAGCAGCTCTAGTCAAAGCAGAATTGTCAATTTTCCAGCTACAGTTGCGTTTAGCTTCTTACCCACATTTTCCTGCTGAAGAATTTGTCTCAGCCTGACATCCCATAGGGACTGAAGACCAAATCTTTTTACTACTAAAACATTATTAATACATAGATGAAGGACTAAGGCATTCTAATGGAAAGGTATACGAGCACTTGAGTGTAGAATTTGTGATTTAGGAAAAGAAACCAGGTTGTTTCTTCACTGCATCAATTTTTACCTTACTGAAATCAGTGAATTTAGTCATAACTAACAAATACTGATAGTTGGGTCCAGTCTAAGACTTCATATTAGTATGGTTTATTACAGAGCAAGAGGTGGGGCTGGGACAGTCTGTGGGACCATGTCTATCCTCTTCCCTCTGCTCCCTGCAAAAGAAGTCACATCTTACCTTAAAACATCGTAACAGAACTGCTAGTCCTCTACTTTCCTTTAGGCCTTTTCAAACATCAGAAATAATGCAGAGGATTCAGCTAGTTCAACACTTCAGCATTTGACAGCACATTCAGGAACCTGAGAGTCATCCTACAAGAAAAGAAATGAAGTACCGATTAGTCACTGTACATGTTGGGCAATATATCCCATGCTTAAAACGGCCATGCCTAGTAAAGCCATGGTGCTAAACAATAATGAAATTACCAACAATCACAAATATGAAAGGCTAAATAATTTTTTGCTTCCACGGTGAAATGTACAAGCAATATTTTGGTTACAGCATCCTGGAAAGAAAGCATGCATCTTGCAATAGATATGTCACCCTGCACTGCCTTCCCAATTTAAATCGTCTTTGTTCAAACAACAGTCTGTGTGAATGCACAGAAACAAAGCTCCAGGCATGTCAGGATACACCAGCCATGCCAGTTAAACACTCACTGTTGTGTTTCTGTAAGGAAAGGCAACCTGGTACTAGTTTGAACTGGAAAATGCAGTAGAAGCCCATGTGAGCCAAGTAGTAGCACTATATAAGGCAGGATGTTGGTGTACATGAAAGACACATGGAAGTATTTCAGACTGCAGTAAAAGGAGGAACATCTACAGACTGGTTTGTCGTATTTCCCTCAATAGACTTTTTAAAAAACTCTTGTCTTGCAAGGACTCACAAATACTCTCAACCTGTACTAAGTAAAGGCACTCCAACTGCAGCTAAGTTCATGCCTGCACCACTATGGCACATAAGACAGGTCTTTTCCTCCACAGCAATTCAGCTAAGGTGTTCTATCACCAAAGTTTTTCAGTTCCAATTCACTTGGCATGTTTAATCCCCCAAACAAACTTCCCAAAAGCACAGGTGCACATATATAGAGACACCATTCCTTACACCAAGTCATCCCACCTCACAACCACTCCCAGGTACAGTCCAAGTCAGCTGCACCCTGAGGCTGTGCTGATGTTGAATAGTTGCACAACGACAGTGCTAGGACATTTGACAGCTATGGAGGGATGGGACCGCAGCACAATTTATCTATATCTAGCATGGTTACTCAAGAGAGTTTTGAAGATTATTTTCAGGGAAAAGACACTTTTTACGATCCAGGTTTTAATTAAGTACTTCCCTAAAGCTTTGGAATGAAAACACACAGTGATTGTTGCCCCAATCTGTAAAACTACAGAGGGGTGGACTTAATGGAGTACAAGGGAATCATACCAGGTAAGAATTAAAGAGTTTTTATTATAAATTAATAAATAAACTGGCACTGAAAGCATGTCACAGACCAATGTCCCTACATTGTTCTAATCTTACACTGTTTACATATCCCTAAAACAGCCTCCTGGGGTTACCTGTCTTCATAAACTAAAATAAGAAGTAGCATTTGAAGGGAAACTACAAGGGTGTGTCTGCGGGAGGAGGGGAGGGGGGATTAAGTGGGAGACCTTACAGTCTGGAAAGATAAACCATAAATGTAACATCTGTTACAAAACCAGAAATCCAAAAGCCCCAAGCTTATGTGAGCTTTAGGTGAACTTTAAAATAGTATTCAGTGCTCTTAAGTTACCCCAAGGAAATGGGAGTCAATTTCTTCCCCACTCTGTCTAACACTTCCCCAATATGTTTAGTTATACTTTCAGCTATTTATTTAAAATATGAACTTGTTTACACTGCATGTTAGCTATTCATGATACCCTAAAAATGCTTTTCTTACATTTCAATGGGAGTGCATTCCAAGATGATTACAAGTATCTCCATTTACACAATATTAAAAACTGTAATGTATTAGGAAACTTGAGATGATAGAAATATCCTTGGAGATATGTATTCACAGATAATAGGAAGTACCACAATCGTATTTCTGTATAACCTCCTGCTCTGCACTTCTGTATAAAGCGTTACAGCAGTTTTCTGTAAAAATTCTGAATATTTCAAGACTTCAGCCTTTATCTTCAAGTTGTTCAGTCAATAGTTACACATCCTGGACCACTGTTCAAGGACACAACAAAACTGACTTTCAAACTCCTGCTACCATACTCAGCATGCCGTGTTCCCATGACATGGTGTCAGGATCGTTCAGGTATTTCTCATGGGTTAATTTTGCTCCAACAGATTTCACTTTTGCACATTGTTCCACAGCTAGCATAAACTCTTTACCAGGTACTCTGTATAATTCAGCTGAAGGGAGTGTTTATGCCCACACCTGATCCGGATCACTTTGAAAGCACAGTAGCTGTACAACACCGAAGGCCCAGCCTAGGACATGGCTTGAGCTCCAAGATGAACTAGTGACAACTGTGGGAGTTGCTCCTCTTTCTCAAAGAGGACTGAACAAGTCAGAAATCCTTCAGGAGGTAAGATTTATCACATACCTTACCATTTTCCACACCAGATAGAAAGAATGCTTCAGTATTGCTTTTTAGCCCAAACAAATCCCGATGTACATGCATACACAATCTTCTGACTCCTACACATCCAAGCCCAACCAAAACAAAAAACATTACACTGCACACCCATTTTTTTTTCCCTTAAGGAGAGAACAAACCACACCTAACAGGTATTAACAAAAACACCAAACATTAGAAAACATTCTGACACAATGGGGATTTAAAAAAATATATGTAATACTGTAAGCAAAATTTGTATCTGCATAAAATGGATTTATGTCTCTCATATCAAAAAGTAATTGTTTAAACTGCCTTGCAAATGACAATCTAAATTCACTCCCAGGCAGAATGGACTCAGTGATTAGCACAGAGTGCTAAGTAGAAGCAAAGAAAAGCAGAAATGAAAACAAACATAGTAAAACAGTTAAGCAGAGATATTACATATACAAAGGGAACACATTTGCTGATAAAGTTGTCGCTTTAACTTTGATAACATTTTACATTTAAACAAAGCTTGCTATGCAACAGGTATATCTTAAATTTCCAGAGACACAGTTTCACCAATTTTTCATGGAAAGTCTACGTACTTCACAGCGTACTCTAGCTTGACAAGTTCTCCACAGTCAGGTAACACACGTATTCCACCTTCTCCCCTTTTCCATTTTAATATTGTTCAACACCTCCTCCCACACACTTCTCCAACACACGCACCTCCCTCCAGCAGCCGGGTTTCACTTATCTAAAAAGGAATTTATTCTGGCCTGAAAAAACACCAGCCCCCTCGACTGCAAGGACATGCCTGGATAACTTATTGAGATATGCCTCACGTGTTGTGTCAAACACTTCAAAGTCAGCTAAAGATGCACTTGATAGCACCAGAAGGGTAGTTACATTCTTGCTGGGAAGGAGACATTATTTTAAAATAAATTTGAATGTGAAGGCAACTTTTCCAGTGGTAAAGACACTATTTTCCTGGTGACTACATTCTAAATTTTTGGGCAGAAAGCTTTTAAGTAGTCAAAAGCAATATTCAGCCTTGGTACACCTCACTGGCATAAGTTCTCATAATTGCTAAAGGAAATAACTAAAGCTATGTCTGCATGGCACAAAGCACCATGCTAATTAACCCTGCAGAGACACTAATTAATCTGGGCAGTGCGCCACGGTAACATGACTACTCTGCTGCCTCGGGAATCTCCCCATGCCTATGTATTGTGCTATTCAGTCACACACACGCACCCCCACCACCAGCAGTCTATTTCACATTAAAGAAGTCTTACACCAAAGATGAACCCCCTATGGAGGGGTGCTTCCTCTCAGAAGCTGTCATACAGCTCTTTCTTATTTAAGCCTGTGACCTACAGCAGACAATACCGAGCTGTACATTGCACTAATTCTTAACAAGCAGTAAAATAATCGACCAGTATTACTGAGGCTGCTAGGAGAAGGAACATGAGAGGGTGCATCTACGGACAGTCTCCTTGGCCCCAGCAAAGAAGGTCCAGGACAGCATCTCAGAGGAGGTATGTGTAATGGTAATGGTGATTGTCTGCCAATCACATGCAGCAATTCAACCCACAATATTTTAATTTCTCAGCTGGTCTCAAAACAGAGCAAGGAGAGACCCTGCAGTGCTAGGTAAACGTTTGTGAGCTAGTAGGCTCTAAACAGCAGATAACGGTGTGGTTGCTAGCACATTAAAAAAAGTTAAATTGTTGCCAAAGCAACTTCCCTTTCAACATTCCAGTGATCAAACAAGTCTTAGGCAAAGGCCAGAACGCCTTATCTGCTCTACCTGATGCCACCTTTTGGTACAGAGACCAGCTCTTCACGTACTGCAAATGGACTTTGAGCTTCTTGTGACTTGTTAAAACATATGCCATAGGGAATAATGTACTCAGCAATAGCTTAAAGTGCCTGTCCCAATAGGAACTGGTTTTGGAGCAGCCAGGGAGCAAGAGGGAAGGGGAACATCTGACATACAACCTGCAGAACATAGCCTCGTAGCCTGCCCACACAGGATGGAAAGATGCAGACGGGTCATTCACTGTGACACAAACAAGCCAAAGTCAGGGAAAAGTGTTTTACTGCCAAGAGGAACAGGCAATTTCAGAGTCTGAACAGCCCCTGTCCAGCCCCTCTTCCTCCTCCCCTTCAATCCACATCTAAAAATGAGGCATTTCCAAGACAATCGTGTTCATATGGCCTCTCTGAAGGAACACAGATCTTCTGCAAAGCACAGCCCCATGAATTTATGCATGAGTTACTTTAGCAAGGGGACTCACATTGCTGGTAAATGGGATACAGCAGCTCAGCTAGAACCTGGCAGGCAAGGCCAGCTTCTCACATTTCAGTCCCTTTGCAGCGGCAGAGGTCGGAGTGCGAGAAAGGGCAGCTTCACCTTGGCCCAGGGTTTGCAGTACAGCGGTCAGAAACTGGTGACCAGTTTCAACAAGTAGGCTGTTTCTTGTGGCAAAAGCACAGGGACAACTGTTAGTCCAGTATAAAACACGCTGCACTGAGACAGGGAGAAACCACATTGAATAAGCAGCATCAAAACCCTCTTGAGCCTTTTGTGCTCTCAGAGTAGACAAGTACTCAGATAAGTCTGCCAGGTCCAGCACAGATGAATACAAGTCCTACACCACTGTAAAAAGTATAATCATTAATTTATGAGAAATTAAACTGCATTGGATAAGTAGGTGTTAAAGCAGCAGTTCTCACACTTAGACCCAAAGTATGTCAGCTCATGAAAAATGGAAAGGTGTCATAAAAGACACATTTGCTACCCAATTGCTTTCAAAAACAGTAAGACTTTTTCACAGACATCTGGTGGACATGTAAGTTTGAGACTGACTAATAAAAGGCTGCCTCCTTCAAAACATTTAGGGTTTGGGGGTTTTTTTTGGCCCAAAGGCTCAGTGTTTGTGAATTGCACACAGTAAAAGTGACAGTCTAGGTAAACACTTCAGTCTCCAACCAACAAAAACTCGTCAAGATTGTGACAAAACAGTAAAACCCAGCAAGCCATACAAACAGATGTGCTGAATCTTAACACCTTTAGCTGGCAAGTCAGGAGACTGACTCACCATCCACTGTACCCTCAGAGGCCAGATACATGTCCCACTCCCTCCTCCAGTACCTTCCTTATACAAACTGTGGAGTTCACCATGGACTCTCTGAATGGAGATCTTTGCTTGGCAGGACAAACAGTGCCGTGACACAACCACCACTGCAGTAGATATCTTCAGCTGGCAGACAGCAGTCCAAGCTTTAACCAGACATTGGCAAACTTCTGAAAAGAACCGGCACAAATACGCACTCTAACAACTGAGGCTGCTGCTGTAGATGAAGCTTCACTGACAGTGCCAGGGCTCACCCAGTGCTTTCTTTTATCCCATCTGCAGGGACATCACTGCTCATTGACTTCATCACCCATATATAGGGACTGATGTCCAGAGAATAAGAGGAGGTGCAGTCATTAGCACACCCAAGGTTTGTTTGTGAGGATTTTTTACCCTTCTTTTTCACGTCCCCTTCTGCAGACAGATATAATTCTCTGTTCTCTGTCTGCAAGACTAAGTTACCAAAAGTCAGCCCAGATTTAAAAACATAATGCATTTCCTAGGGCTCTAGAGCAGGATGGGCTTTACAGGGCCAGTTTAGTTGAGATATTTGATGTTAGGCAAGGAATGGAGGGAGAAGGGGGAGTCACAACTGAAGCAGTGGTATGAAGTTACCTAAAAATGGTTCAAGAAAGAAGGAAAACTGGAAAGACCCTCAGCTACAAACCATCTTCGTTTAACCTTTCTCAGCACTCAGTTACATCCTCTACTACATCCTTTATCCAGTTACATCCTTTTCTTGTTCGTATTACCATATCATGAAACACCTCTGACAAGCAACAACACACATGATAAACCTGTGCCTGCTTCCTTAAGGAAAGCAGCGATTAGGAAAGGGCATGAAGGTCATGCTTTTGTCTTGCAATGAAAAGAAACTGAGAAGGTGGAGAATGAAACTGAAAGGGACCATAAAACACTATCTTGCTTGCCTGGATCCTAGGTCAGATGGCCTCTCACCTGCCCGTGGTACACAGGCAGAGACACACAGGCTTCTCCTGATGAGAGCCACCTGCTTACTCCTCTGGTCCTATCTGAGCTTGGCAAGCAAAAGAAGGTGGGGGAAAGGGGCCTGCCAGCTTTTAAAAGGAAGACCACACTTCATTAAGTAATCTTAACCTTCAAAATTAAGTTAAAGATACAGAGCCCATTGCCATTATCTCCAGAAACAGCAACTCAGAAACACTAGTAACCTTGATGGACCCCAAAAATTCTTAATTGCTGCATTTTAAGTGACAAAAGCAAACCTCCGTAGAAACTCTGCTCTTTCTTCGTGCTATTTCCCCATCCTCATAGAAAATAAAAACATTCCCCAGCTGTCAAGCATCACTACATATCTTCATGGGTATAACACAGCTGTAGCTAACAGCAACAAAATAGACAGTTGATATGCTCTAGAACCATGCCAAGAACCTGCATCTTAGGGAATCCATATCCCTCACACACCCATCTCGACATCTAAGCCTGGAGGCTGAAGCTCCCCTTACTTTGGGACAGGCCACATCCCAAGGCTTCGAGCTGGCAGGAAAAAGACAACAGGACTCACATCCTTCTCTGGCACCAAGGCAAACCTTGGACCAGGTCACTTGTCTTTGCAGCTCAGGCTATCCATATGCATGGTGCCTAGCTGCCTTTGGGACTTTCAAATGGATCTTACCACTATCTCCCTAGTGATATTCCAGAGCTTATATTCCTAAGGGGTGGGATTTTTGGAAGGACTATGGTAGACTAGCCTCCAAAATCCAGCACTGTTTGGGAATGATCCTCAACACCCACCACACGCTCCTGTAATAGCTCTGAGAAATTTCTGGTGTGAACCAAGATGAGAATAAGCCTCAGTCACATTTTCAGCCTAAAGATTTGAAAATACAGTGAATTCACAAACCCCAAGCTGCACAGTGCTATTGGGTGGTATGTTCCTTGCCACAGCAGGCTACAACGAGGGGGATCCTCAAAAGTGTAAACATAGTCATGTATTACTGAGGGCTACTGTCATGGCAATGCTGTTTCCCTTGTGCAAAAGGAAAAAAAAAAAAAGGACAAGACAGCCATCCCATCAGATGTTCTGAATCAATGAATTGAACAAGAAAAGCTAAAAATAAAGTCATTCTGAATTTACCTCCTGTGAAGCAAACTAATCCAGAATAACCACGGTATGTTCTTAGACCTTCAAGAGCACCATGTTCTAGACATGGAGATTCATTTTGGACAAGGGGTGGTAGACAAAAAAAAATGATCAATTCCAGGGATTCAGTGACAAGGAAAGTTAAGCAAACAAGCATGTGGCCTCCAAAGGAAAGAACAGATTATTGTCCAGAGTCCCACCACTAGCTCTTAAGAAAACAGCTTTCCCCAATTTCAAGTCCTATCAGTCTGTAAGACATTCGTCTGCGTCGCTCAGAAATGAAGCAGGAGGTAGCTGGTCCTAGCATAAGCTAGAAAGACTAGCAAGGGGAGGACAAGCATGAGACATGCGGTGCTGGTCAGGATGTTCTTCTCTGTTGAAATTGTTATCACGGCTAGCATATTCAGCAATGGCACACATTAGAAACTCCACAGAAGGTGACATACACAAATGGCAATATTCCTGTCTCTTCTGCCAAAAGATAAGTAGGGAGACTGTCATTACAATAACAGTACGATATATATGTATACACACACACACACTAAACACATATACACACACACTAAACACACTAAACACGTATACACACACACACACACACACAAAACACTGGATTTTTAGGCTCCAGCTCACAGACATTAAGGTTGTAATCTAACGACCTAATCTCTCAAACTAGACTGGGGGAAAACACAGACATGAACTGTGTGATGTCCAACATGTTTCCCTCGAACAGCCAAAAGAATAATACAAAATTGCAAAAATTACCTCTACGCACACAGTCCATAAAACATGAAGGTCACAGAGGAAAGCGACCTCAACCGATTCCGCCTGAAAAGTTGCAGACTCTCATTTGCAAGCGCAGCCAGCAGAAGGCGGGGGAGGGACAGGACGGAGTGGAAAAGCAGATGAAAAAGCCAGCACAAGCTTTGCAACACTGCTTTTATCATGTCAGTGTGAAGGCTCAGTGTGCTTGCGGGTACTCAGGGTCACTGCGGATGAAAAATCACCAACTTAATCGTCATCCCGCCATGGCTTATGCCTAGCAGACTTTGATTTATGCAGGACTATCCGGGTTGTTGCAGCAGTTTGTGAACAGTTTGTCCACTCGAAAGAGATACCGACTGGGATTTCACACACACGCGCACACGCACACACACACACACTCTCTCCGTAATACTTGCTCGACATTAAGTACTGCCATTCAAAAACAAATCACCACTTCAAGCCACAAGTACTCTCCCATTTAGATATATTTTTAAATAGTCCATTAGATTGTAACACCAAAACCTACGCAGTGACACAAACCAGATCAGATTTCACTATTTCATGAAAAAGCAAAAAGAAAAAGACTAAACTTACAGGGCTGTTAGTCCACCGTTTCTCTCTAGCACACCGTACATCATTGAACTGCAATGCCTGAAACAGTAACTTGACCTCTCTGGGAAGGTGGGCGGTATTATACAAGCTGAAACATTAGAAACATGCATAATTACGTTGGGTATTTGCCACACATTCTTTCATCCATGAACAAATATGAATGGAAAAGTCACACTGACACTCCAGGCTTAGATTATGTCCAAACCATCAATTAAGAAGATTTTTCATGAGGCCCTGAGAGAACAAAATTTTTTAGGGCAGGAGAAATTTTCTTTGGACTTAAACTGTGCGTATGTTACAAAGACACAATGACAGTGCTGCCAGCTCAAAGCCAAAACAACAGTGGGCTCCACCAGGGATTTTCAGGTTTCTTCCCTACCACTGACAACGTAGTGTCACTTTGTTCTCCTCCAACCCCACGCACCCATTCATGCAGCCCTTCTGAGGATGCCTGCCAGGGCACCAGTGACATCCCGTCACTAATCATCCACCCATTCCTGCGTGGTGACACCTCTCTTACACACCTGTGTGGTGCCTGCCTGCTCCTCAGCACAACCATGCGCCTCCATTGGACCAAGGACCTTTAGCAGAAGCAGTCCGTCCATAGGGCTGGTTGGGATGAAAACGCTACTGGAAGAACAAACAAGGCAGGTGAATGAATAGAAGAGACCATGCTTGCTACTAGCTGCACCAGCAACCACAGTTCACATCACAGCTGCTTACACTTATGGTGATATCCCCTACACACCAAGTATAGAGAGTACCCTCTGTATGTAGCCTTCTCTTTCCTTCAAGGAAAGCAGCATTCACCTTTTGAGTTTTGGGTGGCAGAACCAGAAGACAATGAAATACCACAAGCCAATATTCACAGCCAGAGCCTAGCAAAATACACAACACTTTCAGACCTTTTAAAGCTAGAAAACACGAAATGCAATTTTTTCTTAACAGGGAAAAAATGCAGTTCCCAAAGACATAAGAACTGTGCACATATGTCTAACTACAGTCTTCTCCTGTTACACTAAGTTCTCCTATTCCTCAAACTCAAGACCTAGCCACACTCCTGACCAAGCGAGATGCAGCAACATCTATAGTTGCTGTGTTCCCAGTTGCCTCTCAACTTATTTTTATACCAACATTGACATGTTGCTGTTCTGGACAACTAACTTGCCTGTCCCCTTTCCACAATGAAATGCTTCAAGTGTTCTTGATTCAGCCCATTTCATTCCTGGTGCTTGCCACAAATAGATGTGGAATACACTGTATTTATTTCAGTTAATTCCCCACACACTAGGAACAATGCATGCATCTGAAACACTGTTCCAGCAGAGACACATGAATAATTCTAGAATAATTCTTCTGGTTTGTACTTCAAGCAGCCCAGCTCCGTCCATCTCTTCCCCTTCATTACATAGTTCCAAAAGCTTTTGAGATCGTAGCAATGCACATAGTGAAGCACCTCTCGATATATGTAAGTCAGATTTTGCAGTTTCCAAGGTCTGTGTTTCCCCTTCATGTAGGATAACCATGTATGTCAGGGAACATCAGTTGCCACAATGACCACATAGAAAGAAAGTAAAAAATTAAGAGCAAATTTTTTTCCACATGCATCTGAAATCTCAAGATATGAAAATCGGTCAGTTCCAAGTTATTAAGACAACACAAGCAGAACTTACTGGAGATTTTTTTGTTAGTTTTAAAACCTGCTTTTGCAAACAGTGGTTTATTGAGAGGTTAAACCCTGCACAGTTTCTTACACACTTCTGAAAACTGCAGGCATCTTTATTTTGAAGTTTCTCTCCCTCTTCCATATAACCTAAAAATCAATTAAAAGACAACAGAGCAACCCTCTTAAGCCTTACCTAAAGTATCTATTCAAAATGTCTGAGCTATGTAATGCAAATGCTTTAAGTCAAACAGAAGTGGTTTGTGGTGAAAAGAGAGGAAAATTGGTGTGCATTTCAGCAGAGAAACTGCTACAGAGCAAAGATCTGAGTTTGCATCAAATCCTGGTTGGAAACATTTAATTTACATTATGTAAAAGCAGGAATTTCTCAAGTCTTTTTCAGTATTTGCTTTTCCAGTAAACACAAGAGAAGGGAAAAGTCAACATAGTTTTAGGGTTCCAATTTACAAGTGGTTTGATAACAACCTTCCCCAAGTCATTCTCCTGGGAAAGAGTTGTTAGAGCACAGAGCTAATTAGGGCTTGTCAGTTAAGCTCCTTCTGCTTTGTTCAGAAAACCTAGACAAATAGTTTATCCATGGGTAGACCTGGGGGCCTTTCACAAATATTTTGTATTCCACTGCAAGCTTAGACACATTACATAAACATCTGGAGTACCCACTAGAAATGTGAACACCTCCCCCTCTGCCCTGCAGGGAATGTCTTCATGACACTGTTTCATCAACAGTGACAGAAAGAAAACAATGTTATAGAGGGCTTCCATCCAAAAAAATGTTGTAATCTATAGCTTGTCTATACATACACGAGGGTTTGGGGGAAAAGGGCGGAGGGGAAATTCAGGTGCACAAACAAGTTTTCCAATCCTCCTTATCAGTGCTTAACTTCTGAGAGAAAGAAAGAGCCTTATATCATTAATAATAAGAGACTGTTTCCAGAAGGGTTGGAGACTAGACCACTCTGGGGGGAAACAGCAGTGAGAATCAGGTATGTTCACCTTTTCCCTGTAGGTGCAGTCCAGTTTGAAATTGCTCTCAGCATCCCATTGTCTTGGCATAAGACAACGCCAATCATCCTGGTGTACTCTGACACCACCGCAGACCGAGAGCATGGAGAAAACCCACAGACACTGTATGAAACATGGGTATCTACAAAAGCTCCCAGCTGTGTTGACTATGCCAGGGCCCACAATTAATATACCAGTTGCTCACAATGCAGCAGATACTTTGATACCACATTTCACAGCGTAGCTGGATTGGATCCAAGGAGCTACTTGCTGTGTGAGCCAAGCTATACGGAGGGAAAGGCTCACAGTTCGCACTGGGATGCTTTCCCCAAAGTCCTAAAACAGCAACATCAGCGCCTTCAGCTTAGACCACAAAGACGCCTGCAGAATTGCAGCTATCAAGCCTAATGACTGGGCAGTATTTTATGTATTTTTTTTATTTTCTGAACCTGTAGAGAACCTGCACCTTACTGTACATTTCAGCAACTGCATAATAGGTGCAGCTTAGTTACCTCAAAACATTCCCTTCACAAAACCAGGGAAACAGTCTTCCTCTTCACTGCTACTCCACAGAAGAGCACTGAAAGCTTCTGGTGAGACAAAGGCAGCAGCAGACAACCAGTGCGATAAACTATCATTCACATTTTATTCCAATGAGTAATAATTACGTGGTTTAAAAATACACAAAATCCATGCATATGTTAAACATGAAAGAAACTGTCCTCAAGAGCTAGATGCTGTGAGATCACATTTCAAAGCAATGCGGTATCATTCTGTTAATCTTTTGGGAAAACCAGCATGGATATTCTGCTTCAGTGTGATTAACGCAGGAATTCCAGCCTCTCCATTGTGACCTTCCACAGAAACCTCAGGGGTCAAGAGTAGCAGCCTGTATGTGTTGTGCTACAATGCTAATATATCTATACTATCAACAAAAGCCTTCTGCAACAACAGGACCAATAAGTTTCAGGGGGTAAAAAGGGGATCTATATATACACTCTAAGACTGCCACAAAACAGCTTCTACACAACCATAAGTGAAAAGTTGTTCTTCTAAAGGTAGTTGCAGAAATTTCATTTTTGCTATGCAGTTGGAAAAAAGTTTACAGATTTATTTCCATATTTTATTCTCAACAAATACCCATACCCTATCAAAACCGTAACAAATAAAACACTGCTTTCTTAGAGCAATGGTTAATGAACAAAATAAAGCTGACAGGCTACTTCTTGCTCCAATAGCGAAGTGCTAGGCACAGAGAGGGAGGGTTTGGGGAAAAGGTCCTGGGTTTTTTTTCCCCTTGAGCCACATCACAGTAAGTCCTTGGTGAAACCTGATGAGTGCAAGCAAACCTGCAGCCTGCTGTGACAATGCTGGTTCTTGCCCTTCAACACTGAAGTGGTGGTGCCCTTCTCCCCCAGCACCTCTCAGCAGAGTGACCGACAGGGACTGCTTCAGGGGAAGGGATCACCGTGGACAGGAGAGGAGGCAACAGCAACTGCCCTGCTCTGCAAAAGCCCCGGGCTCCATGAGAACAGCCGGTGAAAATGTAAACTGAACCCCACTCAGCGTGCTTGGCTTAAATAGCCTCAGGATGGCCAGGATCAAGCCATGAAAAGAGATCATCAGATGAGGTTTTTCTCCTCATTCTTATCCTCTGCAACCTGAGAAGACTGAAAGAGGACACCAGCTAGCAAGAAGGCTGCTAATTAATTCCTCCTCACCCAGGCACTGCAAAGCTTCTAGCTGCAAAGTACCTGCTTATCTAGGAACAGGCACTTGATAGCATTTTAAGAAAGAGGCTTGATTCGTTCTGAAAAATGCCATTAAAAGAGACGCAATCATCTCACAAGATCAGTTGGTAACATTTTCCCTATCAGCAGCAAGAAAAGGTGAAAGAAAAGCAGCATCACTCTTGCCTACATTGTTTTAAGCCCGGTTAATTTTCAGAGCACCAACATACGTTGCACAGTGATTTTGATGAGAGGTCAGCATGCCACAGGCATAGATGCTTTCAAAAGGATGACTTTATATGAGGAAGAGTCCTTGCATCATCTCTTAGGCGAAAAAGCTTCCCTGAAATAAACTCTCTCTGAATAAGTTGCAACAGGGTAGCAATGTCTTCCTTTAAGGGCAGGACCGCAATGCAGGTTGGAGGTGACGTGCCAGTTTAAGACACAGGCAGCTAAAGTACTTTAAAGCTAAGGAAGCAGGACTCTGTTGTCTTAGGTGCTCAGTTAACCTGGATCAAAGGATATAAAAAGCTCTTTGGAAATAGCACGAAGACAAGAGATGAGTCAGACAGAAGGGATAATGGAAAAACACCAATGGACCCCACAAAGAGAGATTTCAGCACACTTAAACACTGAGGATCTCAAGCTTTCTGCGACCAGCAATAGTTTATTTGCCTAGCAAGGTTGCTCTGTTAGTACTACCACAATACAAACAAGAGAAGTCCCAACAGCAAGAGTTAAACTCCTGGCTGTCAGTAGGTAGATACAGCCATAAGTCAAGTATCATCTGAAACAGCTGCAGCTCAGCTGTAGCCTTTTGGACTGCCAAAGGGATATCAGAATCATCAAAACTTTGAAGACCAAATCCACGTGCAAGCACAAAGGCTCAATAAGCCAAACAACTTTCATCCTTCTCACTCTATTCATGTCTGTGATGTCCCTCATTTTAGCTAGGACACAAAGCATGGAGTTATTTAAATTAATATTTTGGGGTTTTTTGATGAGGCAGGACAAGATATAAACTTGTTCAACGCCCAAAGTAGCTCTAATCTCATCACCCTTTTCTAGTTATGTTTAAATGCTCCCAGCACTATTTCTCTTCACTACCTGCTTCTACCCAGGGCAAAGTGGGAGCACCAAGACCACCTCTTCACACTGCATGGGTACAAGTGGGCAACAGGCCAACTGGACAGGATTTTTTTTTACTGTTACCACCTCCTGGGTGCACAGAGTGCATGTTGAATGCGCAGATGTGCAGCCTAGCCAGCTGTGTTTTCTCACATCAATTTTTCATTCCTTTGTCCCCATCCTGAAACTGCTTTTCTTTCTACCCACCCAGCAATCTCAGCCACATATTTGCTCCTGAAAAAAAGGATTATAGTTTCTGGCCTTTACCACAGCACACAAACTTCATTGAAATCTGAGAAGCAAGAATGTTTTACTTGGTTTGAATCTGAAGACACCTGCAGTTCAATCTCAGGTGTGCAATTCAGAGCCAAGAGCAAAAGAATGGAAATGTCAAGGACCAGATACTTTCTTAAACATACCAGATTTTGCTCTGGGCAAACAATGGGAATAGTGTTTATTTTGGCTTTTTTCTTTTTAAAGCAGAAATCCTCCACTGTAGGATACACCACTGTAGGTTAACCAGTTCCCCTGTACAAGTACCCCTCTGATGAACTGACTGGCTTCAAGCCCTTCTTTGGACAGGTAACCTGGAAGAGGTCGGCCAGAGGACCCAAAAGATGCAGACAGGCTGGATCAGGAATGCAAGTGGCCATAACCCAGACAGGGTAAGCAGGAATTACAAAGCTATCCTCTGGTGATTACTTAGTATTTCATACCAATGCTATCAGGTCTGAAGAACAGGACAGAGAACAAAATCCATAGGGACACGTTTCCTACTAAACCCTGTTGCTCCTTCTCAAAAGCAGTAAGATGTCCTTTTTTGAGTGTAAAAGTGAGGGCGAGTCCTTCCCTACTTGGAATAAATACTTGTGCGCATTCCTTCCTTTTATACTGTGCACATCTCTACTCGGCACTCCAAGCTGTTGCAGGATGACTCAGTTTGTTACTGATTAACAGCTCACTTCAAGCCTTTTTTTGTGCGCCTCAATCCAACCTGCCCATATCAGTCAGGCATCCTGACACCATCCATTTGTTACGACTTTGCCTTCAGGTGTACCAGACGGAATACCAACTCAGTAGCCCAGAATTCACCATGTACCAGCAATCTTCTTCCCCCCTCTCCAGAGGGCAAACCCCACCTACTTGCAACTACGCAGGACTGCGGCACAAGCCTTTCACATCCCCAAAGGCTCTGCAGGCAGCAGAGCAGGGCTGTGGTCTTGCTGCCATCCCAGATTTCCATGCATGAAGAGACTAAGCTGCGAGTCAAGAAGAGGTGTCCTGTCAAGGGAAGGCCCTGCCCACTCAGGTACCTCCAAATACCCGATACCAGCAGATGGTAGACAGCTGGACCACCATGCAGTATATCACCCATTCACTTCTGGAGAGTGGGGCCTGGCCCTCCTGCCCAGAAAGGGTGTGCGTGCATGTACAGGGAGGGGAATTACTTTAGGGTGACTGACAAACATGGTGCCTCAAATCAGAGACCAGGGGAAAAACAAGGTACTTCAGTTTTGGGTGTATTTCACCCAAATGAAATGTATTTTAGAGAAAAAAATCACCCTTTTCCTACGTATTGAAGACAAGGTGTCAGTCCTTCATAAATACTGGGACTGCTCTCTTGAATAGTTGTCCAGAGCTATGTCCTGGCATGGACAAAAGGCAGCNCAGCTTTGTTTGCTCACAGCACACAGCCTCTAACCAAAGACCACCTCCATCTGTGCCTGCAGCTCACGCTTCTCCCACCAGCGCTGCTGCCTGCACGGGCATGCATACACCTCCCCTAACAGCAACACCCCACCTGCCTCCTAGGGAAAGAGGGAATCCCAAGCACAGGATCTCACCCCTTCTCTCGCTCTTCTTCCATAGTGCGGTATTTCCAATAAAATATTTACAAACACACACAAGCTGTGCACACTGTGAAGTCCTGCCCAGGGGTCTTACCCTACCACATATTTGCATTGCGCAATGAGTGCTCCTAAGCCCTGCCATTGGCACAAGCCCGGACAGCAGTGCAGGGGTGAAGTCACATCTTCATAGCCTCACAAAGCCTCCAAAGGCTGAGGCAGTGCCAAGTGACACGCAACTGTCTTGCAGGAACGGAGGCAGCAGAGGAGGCAAAGAGACAAGTCACTGCCAACACTAGAAGCTTGTTTACTGGTTTAAGACCTGTATCAGGATATAAGCTAAAAGACCTCCTCCCGCCCATCTGCACGCAGCTACTGGCACACCAGGTCTTATACCCAAATGCAATCTCTTAACAGTCCATGCAGGCTGCTCTATGAAATTAGTCGTGCCAACCCCAATATGATTTGGGTGATAGCCAGAAATCACTCCTGTGTCAGGAGCACTGGTAGTCCCTCTAAACATAATCAGGCAATATTTACATCTGCGTCAAATCCGCGGTTTGGCAGAAAAAAGTTAATTCACCCAAGAGCGCTTTGATCCTCTGACAAACCATTTCCTGATTCAAGTTGAAACAACACAAAGGACTTTGGACACCAACCAGCTGTCGCCCTTGTGTTGTGAGCTGGCACTAAATCCCACACAGACAGGAGAGGAAAGATTTAGGTGGTGGGAGGGGAGCAAATGGTCCATTTGCATTCACAGCATGTGAGAAGTTCCTTCTGGAGAAGTGATTCCTTTTCTTGCTACCTATCTGATGCAAGCTGGCAGAACAGGGATCCATCAAAACTCATTAACAGGAAAGCAGCTGCAGGACACTTCAACAGCACTGAAGTGTGGCAAAACCTGTTGGATGTACTACAACCAGGAGGGTGAGGAGATGGTTTTTCTTTGCTTTGCTCTCCAAAGGATGCTTAGACACTGACAGATCTCCAAATGCAATGACCCCTTTGCGACCTTTGGGTCTGAGCTGAGTGAGAGAGAGAAACAAGAACTTAAAGATCTGAGAGAGCAGCTGGGAAAAGTGAAGGCAGAGCTAAGGTTTAATAGCCATCTCCTTTTGTCTGGTTTAAAATGGAACATTCACACACTTACTTGCAACCTAAAAAAACCCCCAAACCAAAAAAAAACCCCAAACCAAAAAAACCCCTGATGCTAGCAGACTGCTTTCAATATCCTCCCTCAGATATTCTCTCAGTACAGATATATTCATGTTTTCCTGTGTTTCTACTAGCAAATATGGCACTTGGCAATTAAAAAGAAATGCAGCTTTGGGGGAAGCTGATTAGAAGCATAATTTACTACATAGTTCTGGTATGATGAACTCTTAACTAAAAAAACATTATTAATTCAAGGTGTTGAAAGAAACAGTCCACAGAACTAAGTAGTTTCTTCCAGTCTCCATCCTCATTTTAACTGATGTGTTTTATTACCAGGCTTTGAGAAATTGATTCTACAGTCTTGTTGAAAGAGCAGGCCATAATATACAAGCCAAAAAAGTGACTGACTAACCCTTGAGATGCTCTTGATGTTTATTAACTTATTTTTACTACAGGTGGCATAAAACTNACTGCCTAACGCCAGATCCCAAGCTGACATTACTCCAAGTCTTTCACGGGGGGGTGGGGTGGGGGTGTGTGTGGGGGGGAAGGTCTGTTGTGATGCAAATAATGTACAATCCCCAGACACAAAAAAAGTCATTAAACTGGAATTAGGAGTTATAAGTAACAGGCAACTTGAAGGAAAAATCAGGGTTAAAAGGAACACGAAGAAAGATGTACAAAGGACAAAGTAGGAAATGGCTGTTTACAATTACACTTCAGCAAACATAAGGGAACACAGGTACAAGGACAGTACGGCTCTGAGGCAGGCAGCCTTCACCGCAGGCTCAGCCTGCTTTCCCTCCCCAGTGCAAGGCATGCACCCACGTCACCCTTCTCCCCCCATAAGCCTGATGGACTTTGCCATCCAGCCCTGCCTGTGGGCTGAGAGCACTGACAGCATTTTAACTTTGCAGCGTCCTGCTCTGCCTGCCAGTCGCATTGGTTGGCGGACAAGGCTAATACCAGCAACAAGCCAGCTCTGTGTGTGACCTGGAGCCAAGGCCAACCTGTCTCCAGCCAAGCTCCCAGCAGCTCCCCAGCTGCTGACCAGACAGGGAATTGAGCAAACCAGGCAAGAGCAGAGGAAACACTCACATGGTATTAGGTCAGGAGTTAAAATATGTCAATGACCTGCAACTTCCATCGTGAAGAGGACTGATGAATGCCAGAGCCACACGGAAGAGAAACTCATCTACAAAAAACCCATCCAGTCTCTGATGCAATTTCTGTCACTCCAGATAGCCAGCAAGGTGAAAGCGTTACCTCAAGCATACATTTGCCTTGGATGAAATGTAAATAACATCACAGTTATTAGCAGTTAAGAAAGGATCACAGCTGGGAGTAGAAACTGACACATGACAATTTAGAATATTCAAGGTAGTCAATAATGTTTAGGCCAGACAAGAGGATGTTAGCACTGCAGGCCTCATTAATAAGAGCCTCCTAAAGGATAACTTCAAGGACCAACAATAGAAACATCCTGCTACAAACGAGGAGGTTAAGATAAGCAAGGCCACAAGTGTGAAGTCACTAGTGATAAAAGGGAAAAAGGGAACATCTTGCCCCAGAAGGCACTGAAGCACGGTAATGGGGAGGGGGGGGTTAGGTAATTCCGGCAGGGGGAGATGGCGACCACCGACCCAGCTGAGGGATGAAAGGACTACCCCCACACTCCTTGTGAGCATGCGCAGTTAATTAGAACCACACAGTAGCTTTAAGCGAGAGAAATACAGGCCAATGGAAGAAGAGGATGNAACTTCTTGTGACAGACTTGTTACTCTTCTATTACTTCTCATTAAAACCAGTTTTGGTGGCCAGGCAACTCTCAGATGTAGATGTGCTGCTTGACCTGCCACCTGCCTAGTTCCAACTGGATCAGTGTCTTTGAACTTTGCAGCACAAAGGGATCAACTTGATAAAACTCATGCTGAGTGCTTTGAACTGCCTAACGCCAGATCCCAAGCTGACATTACTCCAAGTCTTTCNCTTCTCCCCCCATAAGCCTGATGGACTTTGCCATCCAGCCCTGCCTGTGGGCTGAGAGCACTGACAGCATTTTAACTTTGCAGCGTCCTGCTCTGCCTGCCAGTCGCATTGGTTGGCGGACAAGGCTAATACCAGCAACAAGCCAGCTCTGTGTGTGACCTGGAGCCAAGGCCAACCTGTCTCCAGCCAAGCTCCCAGCAGCTCCCCAGCTGCTGACCAGACAGGGAATTGAGCAAACCAGGCAAGAGCAGAGGAAACACTCACATGGTATTAGGTCAGGAGTTAAAATATGTCAATGACCTGCAACTTCCATCGTGAAGAGGACTGATGAATGCCAGAGCCACACGGAAGAGAAACTCATCTACAAAAAACCCATCCAGTCTCTGATGCAATTTCTGTCACTCCAGATAGCCAGCAAGGTGAAAGCGTTACCTCAAGCATACATTTGCCTTGGATGAAATGTAAATAACATCACAGTTATTAGCAGTTAAGAAAGGATCACAGCTGGGAGTAGAAACTGACACATGACAATTTAGAATATTCAAGGTAGTCAATAATGTTTAGGCCAGACAAGAGGATGTTAGCACTGCAGGCCTCATTAATAAGAGCCTCCTAAAGGATAACTTCAAGGACCAACAATAGAAACATCCTGCTACAAACGAGGAGGTTAAGATAAGCAAGGCCACAAGTGTGAAGTCACTAGTGATAAAAGGGAAAAAGGGAACATCTTGCCCCAGAAGGCACTGAAGCACGGTAATGGGGAGGGGGGGGTTAGGTAATTCCGGCAGGGGGAGATGGCGACCACCGACCCAGCTGAGGGATGAAAGGACTACCCCCACACTCCTTGTGAGCATGCGCAGTTAATTAGAACCACACAGTAGCTTTAAGCGAGAGAAATACAGGCCAATGGAAGAAGAGGATGCTTAGTCAGGTTAATGATTATGTGTTGGACAGGCGTGGTGTGTTAACTGTTATGTATAAATGTCAGAATGAGCTTCAGTAGGTGTGCTTGATCTGTGGACATATTCCACCTTGCACCCTGCACAGAATAAAACAATGTCTCCTCTCTAAACATACGTTGTGTGTTTTGGGGGTTATTTTAAATTACAGGCAACAGAAGTAGGAATGGCCTTCCCCCTTCAGACAGAAATTAAACCATGACTTAAAATGAAGTTTTCAAGAAACAATTGAGGAAATGGGTGGAGCTAGTGGAGACTTCCTAGATCAGAGAGAAGGTCAGCATCTCAGTCTAGCAAGACAAATATTATCCCTTTTTCATGATAAGAAAGGTAACTAGGAGCCTTCTTTACCTGTAACTCCATCTTCAGTTTCAACATCAGCACTGACCATCATTTGCCTCATCTGACTTCAGTCCCGACTGGGCCATCCAAGATGAATTATAAGCCAATCATGGAGCACAACAGCTTTTTTCCACAGTAACAAAACATAATTCATACAGGAATTTACAACACAAATTGTGGCTATTCTTCACTCAGAATGTAAGCTGCCCTGTAACAACCAGCTCTCAATTAAGAGTGAAAGGAAATCAAAAGGTCAGTTCAAAAAACCATGCATAAATCAGACTAGAAGAGTGTTCACAGCTAAGAAAATACCAGATTCCTGCAGAAAGCAGGAAGAGCTTTAAGAGAGCAGCCGGCAGAGCAAGCACATGCTTTGTGCCACAGGCTCAGGTGGTCACAGCCCACGGCCAGAGGGGAGGGCAGCAAGGTGGCTAGTCCACAGCCCAGGCTACCCAGCTGCAAACAACTGAGACTAGAGAGTACTCACAAAAGCACCTGTGGTACCTCAAAGCATTTGTGTGTTGTGACCCCTGGCCACTATGTGGTTTGTGCCAGGTTGGATTCTGCTCTATTTCTGAGAAATGACAAAAATGCAACTTCTCAGACTCGCATGGACAAGACAAGATTCAGGCCAACATTCCTTGCCAGGAAAAGTTTCCTCTCTGCAAACTGCCATGAAGTACTATGTGTATCTTTTATTAGATACACATAAATTTTCTTTGCAATGCTGAGGCTTTAACTTGGTACCAAGAATAGCCCAGCAAGTCTTCTTTTTTCATTTCCAAAGTAGAACATCTTGTAAGACTGCAGCAGCCTGAAAAGTTGCAGTAGTTGCCCACTGCTGCTATGTTACAGTGAAAGGCAGCTACATCTTTTTTTTTATCCCCCACTTGCAATGAGGAGAAAAGGAATTGCATGGCTGGCTCATCACTTCTGCTCCTGCAATAGCCCCTTGAGACAAAGTTCAAAACTAGCAGAAATTTGATGACAGGCTGAAAATGAGAAGGAAAGGACAGTTTCTCAAGAAAGTTTTACTTGTCAGCTTAGACAGAGGAGCTTGAATTCTGTCAGGGACAGCACATTCACTTCTCCCTTTTATTTCTTCCATTTTCTTCTTGTTATCCCCCTTTTCTACATTGTCTTAGAGATTTAGAATAAACAGAGCAAGCATTCAGGGGCAGGGTGAAAGAGGAGGAGCAGGCATGACTTGACGGGCAGCAAACAAAGCGTGTGCTAGATAGAAAAGTTACAGGAAATAAAAGGAGTCCAGAGAGCCAAGACGGAGGAATAGCAAAAGCATGAGAACAGCTGAGATGCGAGATGCTTCACAGAGACATCTGGGCAAACGTTCAAGGCCACGAGGTAAAACTACCAGAAGCCAGGAGTTACATTGTGCTTCTTTGTACTGCAATAAAAACTACCCTGAACGTCTCCCAGGACGGACCCACAGGCAACCCACAACTTCAACTCCAGCAATTTGTTCAGAGCTGGAACAAACCAGTTGTGTTAGACATCCAGGCCTCCCCTAATCCCTCTTAATCAATAGGTGGCTGGTAATCAATCTGGCTTATGTGGTCAAGATGAGGCGATGGGCACAGATGGGACAATGAACTCACAAGCTTAGTCAGGAGGGTGGTCGTCCAGCATGGACCAGTTAGAGCTGCGCATTGAGCATGTTTAACCTCCAGTATCTAAACCAGTATTTCTAGCACGGATATTTTAAGAAGCCTCATATCTCGGCAGTACAGTCAGAAGCTTCCTGATAACTCTCCAGAATTTCTCCTAATTCTCCAAAACCAGCAGGAAATTTATTTCCATTTTTCTCAGGACACTGTGCTGAAACCCACATCTCCGTGAACTGTTCAGCCACACCACTGTGGGCAGATAACTTGCTGAAGTGGCTGGCTAAGCAGGTGGGAAGAAGTACCATTTCAGCTATCTGCCTTTAATTTACCTCTGCATGCAAGTCAAAACCATCTCAGCTAAGGCCAATCTCTTCCCAGCAAAAGCTAGGATAATATACTGCAGTTAAATCCTCACCTGCAAGCCACCATTGCTTTAATTAGATTCAGTCAAATCCAGGTCTTTGCAGTCTAGACGTGGTTTAGCAAGTGCTTTTATGTGAGTAATTCATTGTGAGAGAAGACAATTCTTAAAGGAATTAGAAAGATAACTCATCACATGTGAAGTTTTATCTGGCACTTACCTCTGTTTTGGCAAAGAAAACCTCGCTGGATTTTGACAGGGCAAAGACAGCCTAACCAAAGTATTCAAGCATCAGGCCAAGTGAAGATTTTACTTGGGGAAGGAAGGAAAAGAAAATGTTCCTCTTTGAGCCTAACACTTTTCCAAAGTTTAGCCAGCCACAAAAGGCTTTCTGTTTAGAGCAAGAACACTAACATTACAATTTTGCAACACAGCACAGAAATGTGAATCTTGAGGTGATGCAGAATACAGACTTCCATCCCTTACTCTGGCCCCTTCTGTAGCCTCTGTACTACTCTGGGTTTCGGGCAAGTGTACGAAGATTTATACAAAGGAGAGAGAAAAGGCACATACAGAGCACCTCCTGCTTCTGACCTACAGTACAGATACACTGGTCATTTTCAAGGACCTCCCATGATCACACCCTATTTACAGAAACTTAAGGCAGGAATATCAGAGCAGCTTTGTGGCTTGACAACTTCTGTGTTGAAATCAAAGTGATGAGATGCTCGAGCTCCGCCACAATCAATTTGACTAAGCTTTTATATATATACACACAACATGGCTGGTGGATGACAGAAAATTGTAATGCCAGCACTATCGTGCTCCTCGCTGTACATAAATACATCATTTTATTGTTGTTTTTTATTTGCTCAAAGAATCTCTGGCAGAGCACTAGTAAGATATGGGGAATATCAGCCTGGTGTTTCTGATGACCGGATGTGCAGGGGAAAAGGCCTTACATACCCAGCTAGTTCTTCCACAGGGCAATCACAGGCCAGCCAGTCCTCCTCCTTGTAACGAGACTCTCTCAGCACTGATACAAGAATGGCTGCAACTGGACATTGCAGTAACACAGTATTAACCAGTTCAATTAACAGTTGTACTTAAATGCGCCAGCAAGTATAAAGTAACCCATAAATCGTCTCATTTTTACTGAAACAGTTGAAGCGATCATATTCTCTGCGACTTACTAAGGAGTCAACCCTGGCTCACTTTTGTCATGCAAATTAGCAAGTTGCTCGGAGGAAGAGGGCAAAAAAGGTCTTTTAACTGAAGTTACAATGAAACTTCCTCCCTACACAATAGTCACAGAGACACCAGCACACATTGAACCTCCTCCAGGACTCCACCGCTCTCCGTCAGACCATGCACAGACAAACCTCTGGCCCCTTGATTGCACGCTCTCCTCACTGCTGAATGCCTCTGTTGCCTCACTCACCTGCAGTCACCAAAAAGACCTGGAACTACCCAGAACCGGCACCAGATGTGCTAAACTGCGTTCGAAACTGGGGGATGTAAATCACTGCCCTTCCATGAAGATGTAGCTACAAGGAAACTCCTTTACCAAGCAGTAACAGCCTCCAAAGCAAAACACCGTCCCAAATGAAATAGTGCTCAGGAATGTGAGCTATGTGGGCAGGGGGGCTCTGATGGATATTGAGGGAGGACAGGAGCAGGCAGGCTGCTTTCACAACCGACAGTCATTTCCTAGCCAGAGCAGAGGACCAGCCTAGCTGCCCTCCCTCGCCCCACACGTGTGCACGCACAGGCACGCCGGCACATGCAGAGCTCGGGAATGTGAGCAATGCAGACGGGGGCTGGCAGGGGTTCGCTGCCTGGGAGAGAGGGATGGGAGCGAGCATGAGGGAAACAACACAACACCACCAAGGGGCAGCTGGGGTTGCTGCAGAGTTGCAGGACTCCCTTTAAGGGGCATCCGTGGAGGGGTCGCAAGGCTTGACTGCAGGCTGCAAACCAGCGAAGGGTCCCTTCTTGTCCCACTCAGCCCATGCTTGTGGAAACAAAACTTTGCATGCAAGTTTGCAATAAACCTGTCTGTCATTAATTTCTACCAACTGAAACAAACTGCAGGTCCCCTGGTTTTTGGCTAGTTGCTGACAAGAAAAACATACCAGCATTAAGAGTAATAAACACATGCACTTAACACTTCCTGAGCCAGAGATTTTATATTCAGCTGTACAAGCACAAGCCTTTTCTCCCCCAGGCTAACAGAAGATGGAAAATTGCTACAGATAAAACAGACCTGAAACCCTCCCAAATCTACTTCAGCCAAAAGCAACAATTCCTTACAGTGTGAAGAACATATTCAGTCACCTGCTATTTTTAAGGTTCTTGAAGAACTCCATTTTATTTCTACCACATTTTCTCGGTCCACAGGTCTCAGTCCAACTAGAGAGTCAGTGAATGAGCACTGCCTATCTGGGAGGCACTGCAGCCACCCAGGAGGGGCTCATGCCCACAGCCAGCCCGCACCTCCCACCGCCGGGTCTTGCCGGAGTGAGCACCGACTGCATCTCCTTAGCACGCCTACCGCACAACTCGTGACAATCATGATGTGTGCACGGACACAAAGAAGGGTTTGTTTTCCTTAAATTTCCCCAGCTGAGAAGGCTCCCAGCAGCCACTAGTATTTTCGATGATGTGACGGATCTCGCACATTGCTTAAAAACATGACAGCGGTCACAATCAGCAGCAGTGATGGGGTGAGAAACTGCAAGAAAAACACAAAAGAGATATAAAGACCGAGTGATAAATCACAGATGGGATCAGGATCCAGACCAAGGTGACCCCCACTGCACACACGGGCACACATCAGAGCCCTTGTCTACTCGAAAAAAACCATGAGTAAAACAGCCCACAACACTGCAAGAACAAAGTAAGAAGCATGCATGAAGTTTGTCAGCCTGGTTAAACGATGCTGACAAGATACATAACTGCAGCTGCAGCAGCACCTCCTGGTTTCAGAGAGATTCAGTTCCAGGGTCTTTTTGCAGGTGATTTTATCTCATCTGGGAAAGTTACCGACTTGCCATGCACAGAAAAGAATCCGAGCAGTCTGCTGGTAAAGTACACAGTTGGAGAAAATGGTCAGTGACACTAGAGTAAGACTAGCATTCGTCTGAGGAAAGAAAATGCTTCAAGAGCTTACCATAAAAAAACCAGGGGCAAGTTAAAAGTTTAAGAACAAGTTCAACACCACATGTCAGGAAGGAATGGAATTTAAACTAAAAATCTCTTCTTGTGTTGCTTTTTCTAAGTCTTAAGGTTAGCCTGGGAAAAAGACTGTTGTTTTAAAAGCAAAGTTGTTTATTGAAAAATGTGAAGTGTGGTTTTTAAAAAATACCATGAGGCAGCTTAATTCTAATCCCAGTCATGTAAATCCACACCAAACACCTGAAAAGAGCCAGATAACTTTTAATGCCTTTAAAAAAGAAACCGAAAAACTGACTCCCCTGCTCAAGAACCCTGACATTTTACAGGGTGGTTTTTTTTTTTTTTTTTTTTTTAAATACCAAAACTGGCTTTTCAGCAAAACTATCCAAGGTCTAAAACTGAGAAATTATAGTAAAAATGGAGACTTTCTGCTTTTTGGTTTGTTTGTGGAAAACTGGAGATTATGAACGGAGTTTAGGGCAACTTCAAGACTTACATTTCTATTAACATCTTCATTGTGAAGTGGTTTCAAAATGGACTGACAACTGCTCTTCACTTCACTCAGCAAGCCCGTTTTTGGTTGCCAGTCTCTACAAGACAAGGTGTTACTGCCAGATGGACAGAACGCTAGAGAACACAGAGCAGGTTTAAGAGAGCAAGAGAAGGGCTCTGAAAAGCACAGGAGCTATAGAAATCTATCTTACTTCCATATAGCTGTAAAGTCCCACCTCGGTATAGCTGCATGATATCCCATAATGTCCATATGCAGTTTTGACAACTGTCCTCCACTTTGTTAGAATTTCCCCAGCCATTCTGCACCCATCGTTTACGTCTGCTCTCCTGTGCACTTACACCACACAGAACAAAAAAGCTAAGCCTAGCCTGCCAAATTACTTCTGCTTCCTGTCCCCGTCTGCCCCAGAAACCCAATTACAAAGTTAACTCATGCTAATGGAGCCTGAAGGGATGTGCACTCACACTCAGCTACATGACAGGTCACAATGAATGAACAGCCTGATTTTCACCCTGGTTTGGTATCTGAAATGTAAACAATGCACGCTGAAGTTATTTATTGCAGAATTGCAGATATATCTTGGTCTATGTATGGGTAATTGGAGTGAAAAGTCAGATTCCAATAGATGAGTCATTATGCATTAAAGGGCTCTGCTCAAAAAAAAAAAAAACCAAAACCACCCCAAACCAAAAAACTCAGCAGGATTGACCCCAGCATCAGTTTCTACTCTGAAGAAAGATTCAGCTAAACTAAATGTCTTCTCTCAGCAGATATTTTGCTGTGTCTATTAAGATACATCCACTCAAAAAAAAAAGCAAGGCTCTACTCCAGTGCAGCCTTCCCAAAGCTGGACTGCACTGGCAAGTAGATTATGTCTTAATATATCAATCTGCTAACATTGCAAGGCTACTGAAGAGAAGGAGTTGAAACAGTACAACCTCTCTACTAGAAGCTGGGTTAATAACAAAGCACTGGTGAGTAAAAACCCAAAGGCTTAAACTGCCTTTGCCAAGCTGCAGAACAGAGAAGACCTATCAACTCTTTCTTCCAATTTCTCTTCTGTGGGAAACCTGGAAATCAGAGACAAACCCTGCAACATTGTTTCATTTAGTAATTACACATGCGTCCTGTCCCCGTATTTTTGTCTCATAATCAACATCTTGACTGTCCTTCATTACTTTTTGTACTCCAATTTTAAAGCACTCACAAGCCAAAAATAGAGAAAAAGGCTCTCTAGCCTGAATCCAAAGACATCCCCTGCCCCAGTCACTGCACTTCTTGGCAAATTCTCTCTGGAGAAATACTGAAGAGCCACATAAAACACTCATGTATCTTTCCTTCTCTGTCCAAATCAGATTAGTTTGGAGTAACTTTTACAGATCCTCTGCATCACCATATGCTGAGACAGGGATGAAAAGAGCAACATTTGCAGAGAGTTCACTATTGTCTGAGGTCCTTGGGGCTTTTTTGACACAGCTGTTCCAAATGACAAAGCTCAGGAATGAGCCCCATCCTCTTCTCATTTAACAGCTCATGAAGTGAATGAAAACACTGTGACGGAAGCCCCACCATGCACAGCGATGTTTATGCACCTAAACAAACACATTCAACCTCTGACATTGCCTCACTGCAGGGCAGACTCCCAGCCGTGAAACTGGAAAAACAGTTGCAGTTCAAAAAAAGGGAAAAAGTCAGAATAACCCAGGGGAAATAATCGTTTTAAACTAAACTCTTCCATCTTTGAGACAAACAAGTTGCAGGCCGGTGGCATGCGTGAATATGAAACGCAAGGCAAGGAGCTTTCCCAGTCCCACCCACAGAGAAGGATGCTTCTGATCATCATCTGCCAAGATGATTCTAATGGACCAAATTTTAGAACAAGTCACGTTGGTTTCCAACAGTTTGCAGGCTCAAGAGAGAATCATAGTACCATGATTTCATGCCTATTAATCTCTGACACAACCCCATACTGCCGCTGAGAGGCTTCCCACCCTCTCCCGCTATGCTGGCACAGCGTGTGGGACGCTGTGCACACAGAGAATAGCCTGGGGGGGGGGCGTATTTTAGCAGGTTTGTTTCAGCCAAATCAGTGCTCCGATCCGTTTTGTCCCATAGCCACATAAATATTAGCACCATCACAAAGAAGCTGGCAGCAAAAGTTCAAGAAGCTCACTGCTTTCAGCCAGGCACAGATTTACTGCCTACCTGCAGCCCCTATAAGGCCCCTGTGGCACTGGCAGCTGCAGTCAACGGGAAAGAGCCAGGAGGTGTGGCGATTCATACGGATGCCAAATAAAACCAAAACAGTTCTGACACCACTTTAGGAATTCACGGTGCAAAATCATCTAGGTCAGTCTGGGTAGCATCCTCCCCTTTAATAACAACACTGCAGAATTGGGAAGGGATCAGAAATATGCAGAAATCACAAAAAAGGCTTTGAAAAAAACACTTTAGTTTTTAACAAACCAAGAAAACATTATTTGGAAGGGGCTGGGGAAATTATGTAAAATAACAAAAGGCACGTAAAAGCTAAATCAGTGTTTCTCCTTATCTCAAGAACGAGGGATGATTAAGCTATGTAATTAGGAGGCTGAAATGTGCGCACACGCACAGACACTACAAAAGTCATGGCTGCTGTGCAGTGATAATGAAGGCTACCAGCTCAGTGGGACCAAGAGAAGGATTGAACACTTGTGTGGGTAACAGCCCTATCTGGACTTACACTTAGGAATACTAATTAAAGTCTTCAAGAAAAAAAAAAAATTAAGTCCAGGGACTTAGGGCTTAAAAGTCAATGTCCACTAATTACAGACCCATACAAGGCATAAGGTAAGGGACAGATTAGCCCTCATCAGTCTTAGGTGTATGGATACTGCACATTTCTCAAAGTCTCTGGTACAAAACCTCTCAGCACAAAGCAGCCTTACCAGGGCTGGCACCTCATCCAATAACCAACATTTTGACTGTTTTCGTCTCCTCAGAAAACACAGTACCAGCACAATCCACTCCTACCAGGGCACTACTGCTTCGTGTAACTGCACTTGTCACCCTTTGGGCAGAGAAGATGGTAGGCCAGTAAGAAAACCCCAGATCCTTGGGATGAGGCATGGGTACATTTGTGCAGTGAAGAAATCAACAGTAATGCCAGCACTTCAGCGCTGCAAAAGCAGCTGCAGTGAAACCTTTTTGTATTTCCTCAGCATCCCCCACCAACAGCTCAGGGCACCTACAGCCAGGAAGCTCATCCTCTACTTCAGAGCACTGGCACATGATGAAGCAGGTTTAAGAGATCACCAAGCCAGAGCAGACAAGCGATCCATCCTGGGAAGTGTGGTGCTATGAACATTTGCCCAAGAGACCCAACGAGGTGTCCCCACTGCCCTCCTGGACATCACCCACCACCAACCACCAATGAAGTCAGAGATGCCTATAGCTCATGGCATACACAGCTGCAGAGAAGATAGAGAAACAGCCCACGTTTTGAATGTAGAAGACTCTTCTCTCACTGCCATTTCCTCCTCCTGGGCTCTGCATGCCATGCAGCAACACCCCAGTGCTTCAGGACCGCACAGACACCTCCCTCTGTGCAAGGAACAGCACGAAGGCACCATCCCTGAGCCCAGAAACAGGCTGGGACACCCCCACTGCCCAACACCCTCCCACCGTCACCTTCACCAGAACATTTTCTGGAGACGCCTCATTTCAGGGAAACGCAGTTACAATCTCCAACACATCAGGGCAGATATCCAGGTCTAGTTTTGGCTCCTGTGTGCAACAGGGAGCTGGTACACCAAACAAGTACATGAACAGCAGTTGGGCTTTTAAAAAGGCCAGACTCACTTTGACAGATTTGCTTACCCACAATTAAGTTCCAACTGTGCTTGTCAGACTCCTCCGTCTTCAGTCTACTCACATCTCTAAAGAATTAAAGGGACATTCAAAACATGCATTCATGACTCATGTTTAATTGTCAGCTGTCCTTCCCCAGTACAGGTCTAATTAGAAATCAGAAACACATTTTTGAGCACAGAAAGACACAAAAAATTGGCATTAACTGCCAAGGGAAGCCTGTGGGAGCATTTTAAGTCTAACAGGATGCCGCCTTCTAAGTTGTGCTTTAGCCAAACTAGTCATTGGGCTTAATACAGGGGTAAGAGCCCGGGGCCTGTGACAGCCTGGAAGTGAGATCAGACGCTCTTGCCATCCAACCTGAATGACAGAAGTCTTTTCATTACTAGCAAAGCTCAGAAAGCATTTTCAGTATTCACTGCAGCACCTTAAAAGTAATTTCCTCTTTTCCTCATCACAGACAAGTACATCCTTAAAGCTGAAGAAGTGACTATCGCCCTATACATCTTTCTGCTATTTTGCAGAGTTTGCCAGGGAACCTTTGGCAAAGTAAAAATATAAATATAGCCTAAACCAGTATTCAGATTTAACTACAAGTCCCAACACTGCTGTCATGATTGCAGACAGTTTCCTAAACTAAGATACATGGGCAGTATTCAGAGTTAGAGAATGAGCTAGATGTTAGAGTATAAGTCACAGTACAACACTGCTAGGAGTAATCTGCGTAAAATATATAAACTGCAAAAAAAAAATCAATTATGCTGGTTGTTCATTCTTGACATGTATTATTACTTCCCTTCAGATCCCAGTCTTTTGACGGCTGGGAACAGCCATATAATTTGCATGTTATTTCCCCTCGATATGTAGCATCTATAATGGGAGCAAGAGATAACTGTGGAGTGTCAGAGCTGACATGCCTAAGTGGTTTCCCCGATTTCTCCCTGAGATGCCTAAATGCCTTTTTACAGCACCACCAATTACTCAACCATGCCAACAGATACTATTAAGATACTTAAGATGAATCATTTCCCACTAGAACCAAGCACATTATAAGTTTGATCATAAATCAGAATCTCTAGTCAAAACAAACTTATTTCAGTGTTTACATAAGGTTTATAAAAAGATACTGTGACTTTTATATATTTTTATGTAGCTTGAACAGAAAACTTTGCAAGTAAATGCTGTAAAAAAAAAAATCACAGCTGGCATTTCAAGCCATCTGTAAACTACATTTACTGCATCTTTAAGAAGTTAGGTGGAATCAAAACTCTTCGCAAGTTGTTCATTGCTACTTCATGATGCAATTCCACATGAACTTCTCCTCATCGTTATGACATGATAACCTAGTTATTAGCTTAACATTTGTCATCTTGCCACAACTCACAAAAATTTAGATAAAATTCATACCTGTGCATGTATATACACACAAGCATTCAAGCCACTTCACAAGTTCTGTGTTTCTTCCCTTTCTAAAGGGCACAGGCAAATTCAGATGGATCAGTGACACCTGAAAACTTCTCCTATGGCCCATTAGTCAATTCCATTAGCTAAATGACTAGGGAAAAACCATCCTTCTCAGTGATGTACCACTACAATAGCTGCTGACACCACAAGAAAATCTGCAACTGTCCTCAATTAACAACTAATGCTTTAGTAACTAAAAGCATGATCAGCTGCCTGTTTCTGAAAGCTCTTCATGGTGGCTCTGCACCATTTACAGAAGAGACTCTTCATTTAGACTTTTTCATTTCACTTCCAGCATCTATTATTTAGACATACAGGGCACTGCAGAAACTGAGACCACAAGCTGTACCAGAGGCTTACAAGCCTGATAAAATTGCCAGTGGGAAAGGGCAAACAGATACTGAGGGGGAGCGACTGAACAGACTCATCTCATACAAAAGTAATTCATGGTATGAGAAATACATCCATTGCCAGTTCTCCCAAGGAGGTGGGATTTTCAGAGACCTGCTAAACCACCACCTAAAAACAATCCACATTCAGTTTTCAATCTAAGGACCCAGTTTTATTCTAGTTTCTCCAGTGCAATTTTAAAGTAAAGCCTAATCTCTAAAGAAAGCAAGCGTGTACAAATTTAAAAACTTAGACACTGGAGACTCCCGTATAGGCTGAAGTGCTACAGAAGTTGTCACCAAATTACCCAGAGTGGTCATCAGTAATTTATTTTATGGCAGTATCATGTTTGCCACTAGAGAACCATCCACCTCAGTTGATGAATTTCCATCTAGTTAGAGCTCTGGCAATAAAAAGGGGAAAACATCACTGTGACATCAGACAAATGAAAGACAAAGAGTTCAGCATAACATCAAATCCCACCAAGCACGTGGTCGACAAAGTCACAGATGTTGAGGCGCACAAGAGTCTGTATCCACCTACACTTCTGCCCAAGCCACTCTCTGGCAGCTGGAGTTGTACTGCTGCTGGGGGCTGCTGCCCCCAGCATTCGTGTGACCCACGTTTCCCCACATCCAGCACTGTGCGGGACGCTCATGCAACAAGCTCCCGCACCCAAGCCCCGCCGCCTCGTACACCAGAACTGCAACCTCTCTCGTGCAAAAAGGATGGAGGAAGGACCCGGCCTTCCCTGCCATAGGACAACACCTCGTCTTCTGTTGAGGAGGCAGTTTTGGGGTAAGATCCCATTCTACCTAGTCACTGATACGAGGCAGGTGTTCCCAACCAGAAGAGAGACCAGACTTCAAAGATGCCGCTTGCAGCATGGATTGGGGGCAGCCCCACTGTTGCCAGCCAGCCCCACTGTGCCCCGCTGGCACCCGCTCCCTTTGGAAAACTGACTCCAGACCTGAAGACCCAAGCAGCACTCCCAAGGGCTTGAAACCCCACCTGAACAAAAATGTCAGGGTTTTCTTTGCACACCTTGGGCACTTATTAAATTAGTTCAGCCTTTCTAAAACTCGATTATTAACCTGATCAGCCTCCTCTCACCTATCTCCTATTTTCCTTTCTGCAGAACATGCACCCACACAATCTTTAATCAGATCCAGTCACCCTGCCAGAAGGGGTGAAATAAAAGAGTAAGATACATCTGATATTTTTAATCAGCAAATTATCATGGTCACCTTTCTTGGCTAGCCAAGATGCAAGGTTGTCAACTAAGCTACAGAACTGCCAGATGGTCTCTGTTGTTAATTAAATGTTTGAGAGCTTTGATTTAACAAAAAGCACACTACGCCTGACCTTAACATCAGTACAAGAAAGTTAAATTTAGCTTGGTCTTATGTGAAACCCAGGGCCAAAGAAGTCACAAGAAAGTCACTGTCATTACGGAGGCTTGTAATTATGCCTGAATCAGTTTTTACACATAACTGTGTATCAAGCTATACAACTGTGTATCAAGCTATATAATCTTTGTTTCAGAGAGACTAAGACAGTTTTCAAACACTTCAGGATGTCTTTAGGAGTTTTTTGAATCCATAAAGAGCAGCCAAAGTTAAGGCATATTTACAAGCTGAGCATCAAAGCCCAAAATTTCCCCCCTTCCTCCTCCCCCCCCCCCCCCAAAAAAGAAAATTGTCTACTGTCTTTTTAAAGCGCCAGCTCACAAATCAGACTATATCCAAGACAGCCCGTTTAAAGAAAGCACCGATGAACACAACTCCCGCTGTGGATGGGACCCATTCGCCACACGCCGGTACCCGGTCTGCCTCCTCTGCCCCGTACAGATGCTCTCCACCCCGTCTGGCCGCACTTCCATCCCCAGACGAGCAAGAAGGAGACAGCCAGCGCTCAGGGTCGGGGGGAACTGCCGAAACCTGCGGTGGGCGGACCGTGGCCGCTCCGAGGAGCTCACCGGCCAGACGAGCAGCCTGTGAAGGG
>WAAD01034968.1:305-13433 GCA_013389945.1 Fregata magnificens | reverse complement strand
GGCGCGTCTGCCCCACGCAGCTCCGGGGGCGCGCTGGAGGGCGAGGGCCGGGGGCGGCTGCAGAAAGGAGTTTTCTCGCCCCCGTCTAACAGCCTGGGTCAGCGGGTCGCCGGGGTGCGGGAGCTCCCTGCCAGGGAGAGCAGGGCCACCGTCGGGGCTGCGACTGAAAATACAGCATCCTTGGGAAAACCTGCCTGGGGCTAACCTAGATGAAGTCTTCCCTGTGCCCAGGCTGGAGGGACTGATTCGAAGCCCGCGAAAGGAGCGTTGGCCTCGGCAGGGTTTGGGTCAAGGCTGGCGGGGCGCGATGCCAAGGGACTGGGATTCCCCACCGGGGACTGTGGCGTGAAATGCTTTTTTCGGTGTCAGAGCCTCGGCAGAATGTGCCCACCCGCCGCCAGCTATTCCGCTGCACGGGGCTGGACGGGGTCCTCGGCCAAGGCTTTCGAAGGAGAGCAAAAGGTGCATCAGCTCCCTCTTTGCTTTGCGAATCTCAGCTTAGAAGCAATGCTTTTAAACTTGTGCTTTGACCTTTACTGGACAGAACAGGCTGTCTCTAAAGCCTGTTCAGCTGTGAAAGGATACAGTAGTCCCTGTCGTGTGAGCCTTGAGTTTTTTGCTTAACAGTTTGAATATTCGGTACGGATTGATGCATGGTTTCTTTCACTCCTCCCACTCTTATCTCAGGTGCTATCCTCATTGTCCCGGGGCTCCCAGATCCCCACGAGCAAATGCTTCAGAGGCTTTGTGGTGATGCCAGGAAGGATTTCACAGCTCGCAGTCGGGCAGCCCCTCCCAAACACAGAGAGGTCAGCAAGTGAATCCACAGGCCAGCAGAAAGCAAGATGCAGGAGACTCAGCAAAGTCAGGAGTGTGACAACACTTGGTCTTCTTTTCCACACTGGATGTGGGACCCTGCAAGGTGATTATTGTGAGATACTTCACAGCACAAAAGGATGCAAGTGTGGTGCATCTCTCCTTGCTTTTTCTGATTTTCCCTGTAGTGTGCTGTCAAACGCTGGCACCTCCTGACCCTCCCTACTCATTTTCTTCTTTCTGTGTCATTCCTCTGCTTTTCTTCTGCTTTTCCCTGGGTAATTCTCCTGAAACTCTGCATATTTCCGGATGGTTTTTTTTTTGCAGATATGATACCTGAAGCTCATGAATGGACACCAGCAAAGATTGCCTCAATGAATATTGATTCCAGAATAGAGCAAGGAGGATATTAAGGAAATTTGAAAATGTCTCTGTTTGTTTTTCCCAGTGGACCACACTCAAGTAATGGTAGGCAACAAATGATAGGGTTTTCTCTTTCTATAAAAAGCTAACAGGCTCGGTGAAATTTCCATCTAAATCATTTCCAGTATATCTTCTGAAACCTCTGAAGCCATTAAAACATTTTAGAGATTAAGTGACATCAAGTATTTTTGTAAGTAAATCTGCTATGACGCTGATGTAAACCATCTCTCAAACCGCTAAGCTTTTGTTAAAAAAAAGGAAGCTTTTATCCATTTTAATTCAAGAGCACATATTTTTAGAAATATTTGTAGTCCATATCTGCGACCAGACCCTGCAGCTCTTTAAGACACTAATAATTATTAATCCTGACTGTGCTAACTTTCCATCCAGAGGCCATATTTTATGGCTGAGTTACCAACCCTAGAAAAAATGGGGGATTGATGAAAGAAATAGTTGAGACAGCAGTGAGCACCACTTACCATTATTTATATTAACAACCAAAAAGAAAGTATACTCAGGCCAGCAAACAACTCCTTAGCATCAGCTTATTCATCCAAATAGTTGGGTCAGGACCATGTTGTACCAGAAACTGTACAAACACAGAATGAAAGCACTCCAGACTACGGCAATGAACAGAGCAAGCAGAGAGGGCTCTTTCCACTTCTGCCACTTAATCCTTTCTTTCAGGAGTTGCCAGCTCTTGACAGTTTAAACAAGTGAAATTAAATAAAAAAGTCAATTGTTGCATTACCTGCATAAGAGTGACAGGAAAAGATTTTCAACGTGGTCATACAGTAGATGGGGCTTTTTTCTTTGATGGTGCAATTAAAACCACCAGGTCTTGGTTCACCCTTCAGCTACTTGGGGCTTGGCTGGCACTGCAAAAGAGCTTGCAAAATGCACTAATCTGGAGCCTGGGGATCTGCCAAATGAGGCAGAGAGGGGGATATAGGGGAGCAGAAAGTGAGGAGGGCCAGTAAGCACCTGCCGCTCTGCTCCGTCAACGCTGGCCTCCCAGGCACATGCACACGGCGGGGGTCGGGAGAGGTGACATAGACCCTCCATATACTCCCTGTAAAGCACTAAAGAGAGGAACTGGCTTCAGTCTAAACTAACCTGGGCAAAGCCTCAAGGAGAGAGGGGGATGAGGATGCCAGTGTGTTCCTACCCCTTCACAGGTGGGAGCAGTGAGGAGTGGGGTGCTGCTTCCCAGCTGGGCATGCCCTGGCTGGGGCACTGCCACTGGCCGTGTCACCCTTGGAGACACCTGCGCAGCCCCCGCCGTCCACCCAGGGCTGTGGGAGTGAGTGAGTTTGCCTCGCTTAGACCAAGCACCAGCGAGAAGCAGGGCTTTTGCAGGGCTTTTCCAGCTCCCTGGGGTGTTTTTCATTTAGGACGGGCTCTGGCAGGTAGGAGGGCTGGACACACCATTAACATTTAGCAAAAGAACACCCCACCGCCCAAAAAAACCCCAAACTCACCTATTTCCTTCAAAAAGCCAGATGTCCCATGTCTATGAGTAGGTAATTGTTAGTGGCATGTCCAGAAGTAAGTAAAGGTAATACTTGGAAGAGAGAGAACACACTGTGTTTTTCCATGATCTGGATCTGGTCCAGATAAACATTGTGTATACTTTGGCAGCATTTTCTGTGAGATTTTAGGTTGCACACAATAGAGATAAAGCCTATGCACACATAGCACGTATGTTAAAAACAAGAAGAACTTAAGAGAAATCATCCCGCCCAATACCATTTTCAGTGCATTGAGCCGGGGCTCAGGCAGAACGAGTTCCTGTGGACTCTCAGGCCCCATCCCTCTGGGTTTTAACACTCACCATGCCTAAAACCTGTTTTGTGTTGAACATCCCATACGGCTTACTCAAGAGCCATGAGGCTGCTAGAGTATGAGGGTCACATCAGCAGCCTCGGAGGCTGGAAGTGCACCTGAGTGCAGGTGGTCTGGGGGCTAAACTTAGAGGCAGGTTGCACCAACGCTACTCCCAGCTGTGGCCCACACCCGGTCTGGAAGTGTGGAAAAGAGGGGGATGAGACATGCCCTCTGCTGCTGTATTTGGCAGCAATTCTTTGCTTAGCTGCAGCCATACAGGATCACGTATCTTTTGATGAATTGCCTTAGGTCTTCCTCTAACTGGGATGGGCATCTGTGGCTCCGCAGCAAGCAGCTCCTCAGCAGGGCAGTGGGTGAAAAACGCAGAGGCTAACTCACTTTTGGCACGTGCCCCCCTCTCCTGCCTTCCCCCAGCATGCCCAAAATCTGAGATGCTGCCAGTCCCACAAGGCTCACAGCTCCAGGGAAGCCCCTGAAGCCACAGCAAACTTCACCTGTTTTGTTGTGGTAGTGGAAACAGCCCTGCCCTGTAAACAAAACAACCCTATTAAAATTTAATAAACAGAATAATTCTAGTTTTGCCAAAGCAAAACAGAAAGTTGAAATGTTCTTTCCATAGGAAATGGCAATGCTTTCCTGTGCCTTATTTTGTCCATTCTAGAAATACCACATACCTGAAAAAACCCCATATTTTTACCAAAAAAAAGCTTTGGCTTGTAGGAAGCAGTGTTCACAACACCTGTCAAAGCTTGACCAGAGCACTATTACCCCCCTGCCCCCTCCCAATTCCTCCCTGCCTTTGTGGGGTGTCACATAGGGAGGGGCTGAGAGGGGGCAGGGCTGCGCTGCTGGGAGTATATCTCCCTCCAGGGGCCTGGAGTGCACTTCTGCCTGCAAAGGACACTTTGAAGTGCTGACCACTGCCAAGCAGCTGCCGTTGCCAAAGCTGAGCAGCAACCTAAGGAATTAAATAAAACCTAATTTCAAAAGCACTGGACCTTTGCTGCCCTGAATATTCTGCAAACCATTGTGAAAAGCAGGGGTAACATGTTGCACTGGTGTGAATGACCCCACACAGTGGACATGGCAGCTGAGAGTCAGATTAATCCTCTCCGCTGGCAAGCCTGTAAAAGACCAGCTTTTTCTCTCCGTGCATCTACTGTTATGACTCGCTTTTAGGGAAGCAGGGGTTTCAGTAGACATACACACTGTCACTCTTCTCAGTGTAGCACACCACTAGCAAATCGCACCGCATGGCTTGTTTCTGAGCACCATCTGCGAAGGAGGGATGTTACACAAATGCAAAAGAAGGCAAAGAATTTTCTCTGCACTGGTTCAGGACTCACATCAGTGGCAGCCTGGAAATAGTACCACATGCTTGCCTGTCAGTCCAAAGTGAAATGAAATGATGCAGCGTGCAGCTGAGTTTCTATCATCTGAGTTTTCAGTGCTGGAGGGTACGTGTCGCTGTTTGCCACACATGGTCTTGGATCTCACCATTAGGCCTATGGATATTTGAGGCACAACAGTGTTCTTGATTTGTGCATGAATGCACAGGAATGCAACTCCAGAAATCATTTACTAGATGAAACGTAGCATTTGCCTCTCCCCTTATCTTTAAAGGAGCAGTGTCAAAATACTATACTCCCCAAGGTTTGACCAGCTCTAATAAGACAGAGGAAAAGTTGCCATAACTTCTCTGCCTTCTAGATTTTATCTACCTTTTGTCACTGAAATATTTCAAAGAATGCCTGATTCTCCAGAGCTCCCAGACCTTTATTTTACCTCTAGCTGGGTGAAGAGGCCGCTGCAGTTTAAGTTGAATCAACAGCATCACAGAGTTGTATTACCAAGCTTAGTCTCCGCAAAAGGCTTTACTTGGACTTGACATCTGTCGTGAGTTGTCTGAGAGATTAATGTAATAATTTCCTTAATGGGTATATGCATACACCAACTGGGGTCTAGAACTACATTGGGGAATCATGCTAAAACCTAAAATTATCACCAAAGGACTATTCGGACACATGCAGGGGAAGTTAGCAGGTCCACATGCCAGCTCATGAGAGGGAGGGTTGGCTTGGACGAGTTCACAGGATACCTGTCTCACATGCCAGGGCAGGCAGAAAACATTTCACAGCACCCAGACAGCAAACATGAGACCCACAGTAAAAGACAAAAGCAACAACTATAGGAAGAAAGCAGGGGAGAAAAAAGCTTTGGCAATTTCTTGCTGGAGCAAGGAATTTGTTAAATGAACTCCCAAAGTTAGACTCAGTTGGCACGATCATAAATTTGTGCATGTTCACCCCAGAGAAGGGCAGAATCAGGAAATTTATAACCCCAGTATTCATTTTCCTGATGCATGGCTCCTTGGAGGAGTTCCTCACTCGTGGTGGATTTTGTCTCCACAGCAAGAGATAGATAGGACCTGAGGGACACTTTGAAGGACCCCCGCATTTTACATACGAGGCATTTGGAGTTTTCTTTCTATCTTTGTACACTGCAAATTCTCAAATTAAAATGTGCTCTGTTCAAGAATTGGCCTAGCAAGGACCGCTCTTATGCAGAGACAGGTTTATTTACTTTGTATAAATGATGATTTGTTTTCTGTGATGGTGACTTGATTTAATCAAATTCATTAGTCAATTGTCCTCTTAAAATGGGATTTCTCAACCTTCATCCTAGTTTCAAATTCACAAGGGGATTTTAACTTAGAGGCATGGTACCTTTTTTGTAAAAACGTGATTAGGATATGGAGGGCCTTGACTGTAAAAGTGCAAGGGAAAAAACGTGATGTACTTGGGCATTTTGTTGAGAAGGGTGATCGAGTTATCTTCTCCTGTTTTTCTCACCTGCTGACTCACTTAACAAATAAGGGCCCATCTGATGGTTATTGAGTGGCAACTCTGAACAGAAAAGGTCTCACCTCTTGAAGGAGAGAACAGGTTCTTTGTTCCTGTTTCGCAGACATCAGTGTGAAGCTGCTTTGGCAGAGACTGCGGAAAGTTTTTGCTGTTCTTGAAATGCATGCCTTGCTGATTAATCTGTGATTTATAGCACTGGAGGTGGGTGTAGATCCTCTCTCATAACTCACAGAGATTCTTCATCCTGAAGCATCTGATACTGGCTGCTGCATGGGTAGGAAACTGGACAAGCTGAACAGCATGCCAGGTCTAATAAAGCCATATTTATATTTCAGCAAACTCATAACTACCGGTGGAAGTCTTCAGCCTTCAAATGTGCCTCCTGACAACACAACCTGGCACAGACAGCAAGTACGGATTCCTCTATAAACTAAGCTGACCTATCGCTTTATTTTTGCTAGCCAGAGGCTTCATCTGGGATCTTGCAGTTGTTGTATAGACACAGGTACCTTTTCACTGTTTCAGACCTTCCTGTAGCATATGAAGAGTCCCTGTTTCTAATGCGTTGTATACAGTTCTCCTCTCTGGATGCAGTGAGTGCACTTCGGTATTTTACTGATGTTGAGTGCTGCTGAGGATTAAAAAAAAAACGTTAATCCACAAAGCATTTCTTGGGTTTGGGTAGTTTTCTGCCCTCCTTCCAGCAGTGGAATTCAGCAGCTCCCTTGGTGGCATGTGCTGGTGTGTCCCAGCTCTTCTGCACTGTCCCCGCAGTGCCCTCCTGCAGCCGTGCCTGCAGAGCTGTGAGCCACACTGACACCGTCGTGGCTGCTCCCCCCTACACTGGACTCTCCTACTCATCCCACCTGTAGGTTCACAGCAGCCAGGTACAGGGATCTCGGGCAGGGCGTGACTTACAGCAGCATTGCAGAGAGCAGAGATGGGAACTGTTTGCAAGCGAACTGCTGAAGTTAAACAGAGTATTAAACAAGATCCAGTTTTGCAGCCACGAGTACCGTGTGTTAAATGCTTTTCCTTACCAGGCTGTGGGAATGAACAGCAGTGAAGGAAGGCTTAGCTGGCCTTTCTAGGAAGATTGCTTCCGTCAGTGAAACACTCTGAGTGCTGGGACAGCAGCTGGTGCTGCAGGGTCAGTGCCCTGGTGATGGTGCTTGGCTTGTGAGCATGATCCCAGTAGCTGCAAAGCCACTGGTAGGTGCATTTGGGTGCACCCTCCATTGGTTAGTAAGAGAAGATTAAGTGAACCAAAACTAGCAGAAATAACAGGACATTCTCCCTTTGCCCTCTGTTTCTTCAACCTATGCCTGTCTATGACTGTATTTCCAAGCTAAATAATTTCTGTCCACAGCATCCCTTTTGTGCATAGGCCATGGAATCCATGGTCGCCCTTGGCACCCGTTACCGCAGGAGGTGTGCGGGGCCGTGCTGCTGCTCCCAGCCGGCCTGGATCCTGCACCGGAAGTAACAATCCTGACACTTTGTCTGCCTCCTTCAAAGGAGTGATGGGAAAGCACAGAGTGCCTTTGTTTGTTGCTTTTGCAGTTCCACAGTTCTTGACAGAAACTAGCAAAATCCCGGCAGTCAGCATTAAAAAACAAAAAAAACCCCACCACCCCCAAAATTCACAAATTCCTCCCAAAACCTAAGAATATTTTTATTAGAAAAATTAGGGTTTTCCCTATTTTATTATTATCATTTTTTAATCTTTTGTGTTTACTTTTTGCCTGACAGCTTCCATTAAAGCACAGCAACTCTCAGTTTGGTGCTGAGTGCCCCACACAGTCTAGAAAGTGAGATGCATTCAGCACTTTAACCTGCCCTTAATTCCATTTCCATGGTACTACTCCTTTTGTTCCCTGCAGTGTGTTGAGTTTTTAATCTTTTGCTCTCTGATTGCTTATTTATTTTTTTATGGATGGATTTCTTTCACTCAGCTAGAGCCTTTGTCCTAGGCTGCAGCAGGTCTCTGGGGCAACTGGGTTCCTCTACAACCTGAGCTGAGCAAGCCTTTCTACACAGTCACAGAGGACTGTTTTTATTCTCTTTAACCTGCCACAGATTACAAGAGTTTTGTTCTCCTTAATTTAATCAATGGTTGAAGTCTGTTGCATAAGCCAACCTCTTTGAAATCTTTTAGTCCCTGTTGATTTAATATTATTCTCCCAATATTAAAAGCTGGCAGCATGAAGTTACAGTGAAAATGGCATCCTTCCAGGCTGCTGAGAAATCTCCAACCTCCGAGGCAAGCACTATCAGCTTAATTGTTGTAAAGCTGTTCTTGCTGGCAGTCCCTTCCCCTTCCCCTTTCCCTTCCCCTTCCCCTTCCCTCCCTCTCTGATGTTTTCAGAATTTTTTACTGAGCAATATTGAGTGACTACACAAAACTACACCAAGGTTAGTTTTTTAATTCTTGAACACTGAACACTGGAAAACAGTCAGTTTTTGAATAAAAATGCTTCATTTAAACCAATCCCTCACTGAGAACATAAGGAGTCACAGAAATGTATTCAATTCACTATGTCAAGCACTCAATGAATGCCAGATTTTACTGTTACCTTCCCAAACACTGATTGAGCTCTACTGTGAATGTGCATTGCCCTTATTCATGTAATCAAAAAGGACTTTTTCCACAGGGGCCCCTTCTCCTTTCAGTGCACTGATTAGACTGGAGCATTACCCAACCTGAGATGACTTATCAAGACCCATTGATTATTTTTTAATCACTTCATTTAACGGGTTTAAGACAGTTAAAACACCGTCAGCTGAGCCACTCCCCGAATTACCCCACTCCCAAATTCTGCACTGATGGCAACACCCTATGAACACTCCTTGTACGTGTTCCTGTCTACCAGAAGGCAGCAGTGCTGGAGTGCAGTGAAACACAGTAAAACACTGTTATCATGTGCTTCATTTTCATAACAAGCATTGCTTTGAGAGATTATAATGCCTTAAAGAGTCCTAGCTGGTCCTATGTCAAGCTGTCTGCTAAGCTTTAATTCCCCTTTCTGAAATATTTGAGATGATGATACTTCAAACAGACAAAAAGGAAAAACAAAAAAAGGAATTAAAATGTTCATTTTCATTTTTGTAAGTCCTCACATCGGTGGGAAACCTAATGAGGAAGCGTTCAGCTTCCAGAGAGAGGTCATGTAACCCAGACCCACCAGTTGTGAGCGACAACGCTGCATTTCTCTTTACCCGGCACAAGTGTGGCTATAGCTACTCACAGTCATGCCTGTTCAGTCCATCACCTGCTAAAGCCTTGAACACGTGATTTTTTCACGCAGTGTGAAAGGTGTGCTCCCTTTACGGCTGCTGTTCTGCAAACCAGGAAATCTAGCATTAGGGCTGCCCATGTAGGATTAGTAGTGCTGACCAGAAGCACCCACCTTGACTGTTCAAATGTGTTCAAAACATGCTGACAGGTTAATTTATACTTCCGGGCATTGGTCTTCTCACAGCCGGCATGGACTCCTCATATATGCGTGTTGTCTGCACGCTGGCAGACATGCGAGTATGTGCTCACACCCGATTTGGATCAGCTGTGCTCTGCTGGGCTATGGGACTGTGTACAGACTCAATGCTGCTGGTCAGCCTGCTGCTGCACGGTGCAGTGGGATGGGGCACGGCTGGGGTCGTGAACAGAGAGACACTCATGCTGAGCTAAAGGATTCCAGTCCCAAGACCAGCAGCATGCTCCTTAAAGCCAGTGCTCACTGATGGTAAATGCAAGGAGTAAGTAAGCTATGGTGAACTCCCAGCCGAGACACCAGTGGGAATCTCCAGACCAGGGTGGGTGCAGTTCTGTGCCTGACTTGCTAGTTCCCCTGTGACAGCTTCAGTAGTTTAGCTCTGGACGTAACTAGTGTGGACACACACAACTCTCCCTAGTCTTGGATCATTTAGATGCTGTGTCATTCAAGAATCGGCATGTTTCTGCTCTACACCTACACACTGGAGGAAGAAAGGAGGGCACTACTATCACTGAGCTTCCCACTGCCATTTTTCATGGACACTGAATGAAAAAAGAAGTTAGGAAGAAAGTTGTTGCCTGTTACCCCTGGAACAGACACAATTTGTCCTAAAGACAGACCAAATCTTTGTATTTTCTGCTGAACAGGTTGTTCCTACTGAAATTTTCTTTCCAGCTGGATTCTATTGAGGTATAAGGGGCAACAAAAAGGCACTTCTGAACATCCCATCAAACAGCCACTTTATTGCAAAATGAGTATCATAAGGTAGAAAATTTACATTTCACATAGTTCAACTCTTGAAAGAAATGTACAAACCGTGTTTCATTTGTAGAGGGGACAACGTGAGCTACAAACTGAGGGCAAGACTGGCCAACTGGTTGAGGAGTGCTCAGCTTGTAAAATGTGAGTGAAGAGTCCTTCAGTAACCATATTATCCTGAGTACTGTTTCAGTTCAAGGACCAGACAACAAGAAACACTTCATTACTTTTACCTAGTATATTGTACACCTCTAGGGGGTTTTTGTTAACCTGAGGTTTCTGTTATTTAGGCTGTAAAGGATAAACATCTTGTAAAGAATGTGGTTGGATTATGGGGTTGATAGATGACAGTATTCTGACCTTCATTCTGAGCAGGCTGTTAAAAACAATAGATAAGGGGCTAGGTTCTGACAGGCAGACATCTCATAGCTTAAAAGCTTTGGGAAATTAATCATCTTTTCAGCTTAGAACTGTTTCAAAGCAACTTGAATACAGAGAAGCCACTCCATGGATGCATCATTTACTTTGAGCTTTTTATACCATTTGCTTATGTATGCTTGGATGTGTTCACTTCAAAATCACAGAGTACTTATTCCTGGTTATTGCATTTAACAATACTATGAATGAGGAGGGAAGTGCTTTTTTACACTCCAAGTGCTGTGTAAGTAAAGGGTTTATTTCACCTATTTCCACATCTTATCTTGTTTGATCATGCCTGTGAATCTTCTACATAGCACATTCAAAATCTGACTTGCTCAGATGTCAACAAAGTGCTGGGAAAATTCCTGTTGTCAAATGGCAAGGCTGCAGATGACCATAAAAAGTCAAAATGTTTCCACTAAAAGCAACAGCCTCAACCTCCCTTATACTTTCGGAGCAAAGAGGCTTTGCATTTAGCAACACACAGCATCAATTCTGAGAAAGTTCACTGTAATTTTCTAAAATGAAGTACAAAAGAAAAATTTAATTCCACCATTTCATTTAATTTTAATATTAAATTCTGTGTTTGGGCAAATGGGATTTGTTACTTTAGTCAGCATTAAACTATAATGTCCAAAACCCTGAAAAGGCAGGGAAGGAAGTAATATCAAGGGGTGCTTTCATGGATCTTTGTTTCAAAATACAAACAATACGTGGTAAGCATGGTCACAATACAAATTGTGGCTCTGCCATTGCCTCACTAAATGAGTTCCAAAGTCCTAATCTCTCTCTCTCTCTCATCATCCTCATCTGCAAAATTGTAATAATATTTCCTCACTTCAGAGAAGTGCTGTAAAGATTATTTAGTAAAGTGTGTGCTCAGGGTTCAGAAAATACTAAGCATTAGGTACTATAAGTTATGTGCTAATTTCTCTTAAGCTGCAGTAAAGCCTGAGTGAAGTGCTTTGTAGGAAATCCTCACTGTGCGCTACTGTAGTTAGTTTTGGATAAGGTTATCTACATAAGAGCATTGCATAGTAAAAGAATAACTCATAGCTTAGCGTCTTCTTTTTAAACTGTTACTTGTTAGCTCTGCTAAACATGACACTGATTATCAAGAAATCCAACTGCATGTCAAGTAGTAGTCCCTATACTTAGAAAAAAATTTAGAAGATCTATAAGAATTATTTATTGCTACTTCTTGCTTTCCAGGCTTTGGTTGAGAAAACTTGTGCAGAACTCTCCCTGCAGTTAAGGACCGTGATAGAAACTGGTGGCAGAAACTGACGGAGGAAATTATTTTTTCCTACAGCTCCAGCTCAGCAAACACTGAGCAGGGGACCATGTCCCTCCTCATTAAGACAGCATTTAAGCATGTGATCAACTTGCAGAATGTGCTCCATTGCCAAAAGCACATAGATAAATGCTGTCTTGGAAAAGGATCATAAATAGACATAATTTGTCAGCATCCCTCAGACATGTTATTTGGATTCACGTAACATCTCAACCAAACCACACAGAGTTCTGTGTCTGTTAGCTAGTGGTGACTGACCTCATGCCACTGACCACTCTAATGGTCCATGCCTCTGCATTACGCAATTATTTTACAATATATGCAAAAGTATCTAAAAAGCACCCCCTTCCTTCCCAAGCCCTCATGAGATGTGGTTGATTAGGAGTCATCCCCCAGTTTTCATTCAGTGATCTTGTGTACATGCTTTTCTGCATGCTGTCCAGAAAGCGCACCTGCTGTCTTGTGAGAGATTTCTGTTTTCATACATGTTGAATACCACATCACTTCTGGCTTGCAGCATAAAGCACTTCCTCAGCCAAAGCAGCTACTCCTTAGGTGCTTTGTGAAGAAGTCTGGGCATCATATTTCCTAAAACTGTGGTTACGAAAAGATTCCCTGCAATGAAACAGATCCATAAATAAAGTTGGCAAATGAAAAAGAATCCAAGAAATACCTGCCTTGTGAAAAGGAGCAGCTGACAAATCATCAGCTGAAACACGTTATGCATTGGCAGGTCAGAGGCATGTTCCTTCTTCTGCTCCCACCCTACACTGGACACAGCGGCTTTGTGAAGAAGCGTATATTCACACGTGAAGAACATAAGTCTTGATTGATTGATAAGACTCTTCTGTCTCAGTCATAGGACTAAACTGGATTACGTTATCTGGGAGTGAAAGGATCACTCTTACTTCACGCTGGCTAACACCACATGGTGCCATGTGTTAAATACAAACACATACCTGTTCTATCTCCTTCCTGGCTTCAAATGTTGAAGAAATGGCAAGATGTTTCCAATATCTTTTCATTAGGGCGAGGGGGAAGTCTCTAACAATGCATTAAAATGACATAAATCCCCTACCCCAGGAATGCGCAGCTTGAGAAACACAGTTAATACCACATTCAGCTCCAGTGGAAGTCAGCAGACTTCTTTAATCAAGTATGAAGTTGGCAGTGTATATTATGGCCTGTTTTTAGCTGCCAGTAAAACTGC
>WAAD01034965.1:0-21204 GCA_013389945.1 Fregata magnificens | reverse complement strand
TATTGTTTAGTTCCCCATCATTTTGGTTACAGAAGGGTAATTACACTTGGGCTCCGGAGAGCAGGTGATTGCAGGGAAGCGATTTCTGTCTTCCCCCAGCCCGACACACTGGTGGGTTGATGAGGTTCCCAGACAGGCTGTGACTACAGGATCTGGTGAGCCTGGGAAGAAGAGGTGGTGTTGACAGCTTCTACATCCAAGGGCATCAGAAGACATCTCAGAGGAAGCGAGAAGAGTGGGAAGAAGCTGCTGTAGGGAAGAGGGTTGTTGGTTTCGGAATCATGTGGTTTATCTGGATTTCTGCCGCCGGCTCTCCATGAAGAGTCTGAGATGCCTGAGAAGGAATCTTAGGGGTTTTGTTAAATTTGACCTTTGGCATGCACATTTTGCTGAAGAGGTAGTACCCTGAGGAAGCACAGCTCAATTTAATTGAAGAACCAAAAGCTAGCAACCCACAAAGTCTCCACAAATCCCTGTGGACCTAAAGGGAGTCATTGGAATTGAAAGACGACCATAAAAAAAGATAGCTTTAAGTTTAGTCCGGAGGCCTAGTCTTTTCGAGGACCTTGGACTAGAATTGTTCACAAACGTTGGGCAAGCTGACCTCCTAAAGATGTCAATGGGAAATTCAGCTGACCACACAGCATCAATAAGAGACGAAGCAGCTTACCAAATGGCTCAGGAGAAGATTCACAGATCTCCAACATGTGCCAAAAGCCATCCTAACACCAAAAGGGTGGCAGAGAAACTTGTCGTTTTGAGCAGTTCACCACCATTGCAAGTGGGATTAGACGCCAGTGGACGCTGCCTTTTTCTCCAAGGTTTGGTTCCTCCCAGAGGAAGGGACTCTGACCTTTCCAGCCACTAGTTTGACTTAATACAGCAGAACTTTGCAGAAATAGGCTGGAAAGCAGCAAGACAGCACCATGGTGCGTATTGCTGGCCAAATATTTAAGGCCCAGCAGCAGGAGTGTAAAGCTCCCTACCTCTGTTTCTTTTTGCATGCCACAAACAGCAGGATACTATCTCCAGTCTCAACCTTATGAACTCAGTAGCTGAAGCGCACACATGTATACATGCAGTTTCCAACCCATATCGGCTGAGCTGCCAAATGCTGCTGTAAAATATAGATGCAGCTTGACAACAGAAAGCACCTGCTGTCTCTCTCAAAGACATGTCTAGTTCAGACCTGAGGATAACGGTATCAGGACACCAGTAACATGGAAGGACATACAGACTGCATTATCTTAGAACAAGATTTTTGTTGCTGACTGTGATAAATATTAGCAGGTTTTCATGCTTCACTGGGTTTCTCAGTTTTAAGACTTTTTAAAAAGGTAACAGGGAACCAAACAGTTTGTAATTGTACAGAGTTCTAAACCAAGTGGGACTTCTCCAAAGATCTCCATGGTATAGGATTTGGGAAGTTTACATTAAAGTCAGTTCCTCAGGCAGAAATAAACATTCACACAGTACCCCGTACCCTAACATCAAGAACAGCAACCAAACCAAGTCCACGGTAAGAGCCTGAGACATAGAAACAATGGCATTTGCTTGGGAGACAGACTTCCGCTCTCAACATGCTCTTGAACTCTCTCATCCCCTCTCCTCCTTTAAACAGCTGTGGGTTTGTTTGCCTTTTAAATTACTACTGCCCCTTAAAAGCCTTTTGAGCTGCTAGTCAGTGTGGAATTTGGAATTTTGTCCAGCAGTCCCACACATTTTGGATTATTATCAGCCATCAAAATTACTCCCAGCCCATCAGGTAAACATATCAAATGTATAGTTCAAATCACTGTGAAGACAGTATGCATTTGAAGATCAGCAGGAAATTGGTGAAACACAAACTACTGTCGTGCTGGACATCTTTGCTCCAAGATGATTTGAAGTAATCATATTTTGATGCTGCACAGGCCTGAAATATTTGGTTGGCACGTTCTGCAAGATGCCTTGAAAAATGTAGATTTAAAATAGCCTATAGCTGCCATAGAGTTCTGTAGAAGTCCATACTGTCTACATCTCTAGATATGCTTTATTCTGTGAAGGATCTCTCTCCTATCCTATTGCCACAAACTCCAGAACTGATACCAGCTTTGCCACACAGCATCTCCATATGAGAAATGTGGTCACCAAAGTTACAAAACTTCAAGGAATTGTATTGCACTCCCTGAGAGCAGCTTGTATTCTTTTACAAGAAGGCCTATTTACATATATTTACTATTTACTGTAAATATGGTCTCTGGCTTCCAAAATTATTCAGAAGATTGATATCCAGTCTAAAGTCTTGAGCTAGGTTCTCCTGACAATGGCAAGAGTTTGCTTGCCAGACCTCCCCTTACCATGGTTGGGAACAGTCATGCTCCACCAGCAGCCCAGGTTTCTCTGACAAATAAATTCAGACAAATTAATCCACACTCTGTGCTACACTGGCAATTTTTTAACCTTGACATGGAAAAATAAGGGTTGTGACTGTGCCCCCTCTTCCCTGGTGCTTTAATAACACAACTCCAGTGCAGTGGAAAACTAACCATTTTCACTTGGCATGAACATACCAGAGACACTTGGGTGTGGCGTCATCTTGTGAGTGTTTCAGAAAGCAGGCTCCAGGGATGAGACTTCACAGTGATCAGAGCTTCCACCCAGGACCACTTACACAGTTCCCTTGTCCTAAAAGGTAATTGCACGAGCCCAACACCTGCAGTATGGAAAACAGTGAGATTTTCTGTGTGTTCTGTGTCATATTAATTAGCTGTCCTCCCACCAGTAAGCCATGAAGAAATTAGTGACTGTAGCTCTGGGGCTAATGATTTATCATTTTCATTTACTATTTAATTCTAATTGCAAGAAAAGTCAATGACGGGGAACCTACACATTTTGGAAAGGAGCATGAAGCTGGCATTTAACACCAAGGGTGTTCCCCATTGCTGGCTCTGCATTGCTAAGCCAGTGCTTTCAATAAGAAAAATAATTGTATTCCATGAAACTTTGGGCTTGCAGATTGCAAAATCCAGGTTCAGACACCATTTTCTTAAACCTACTCCTCTCCCTTCCCTTGTGTGCTCGATAGAGATCTACAGTGCGCATTCCCTCTTTTCCCAGGCAGCTGGGCTCCATCTCGCCAGTGCAACACACTGACAGATGCTAGTGACTGCTTGGCTTCAATCTGGTATTGTAATAAAGTGGGCAGACATTTTAAAGTGCTCAGCATCTCTTGTGAAAGTGTGGAAGTGACTTCACACTTCAAAACACACTTCACTTCAAAATCTGAATCACATCCAACAGGATAAAGTCTATAGCAGAGGGAACTTCTTTGTACCAGCTTACCTGGTGACAAGTAATACAGAGTCGTAGGCACCTTCTACACCTTTTTAGTTCTCTGAATACAGGATGAATCTCAGCAAACCCTTCTTCTGCTGACTGAGGTCCTGGCCTCTTGCATGCCTCCCTTGGGGCTTGGTATGGCCCCTGGCATTTCTTTCATTTCCTGGCTGGTTGCCATGAGATGTATTTGTAGGACTTCCAGCTCTGCGGAGGCTCTGTTGCCCTGCCTCTGTCATCCAGCAACAACCCAGCTCACGAGACGTGTCCCAGAGCTCTGGACACAGCACGCTGGCTGATCCTTCCTGGATCAGGGTGAAGCGGGCTTGCCGTAGCCTTTCCATCCTCAAGGTGACAAAAAGATGCTGTGTCTCAGGAGTGCTGCATTGTGGAAAGCAAGGGAGAAATGAGGTGAATTACCTTTGTGAGTTATTTTTACAGCTCTGAAAGCAATCAATTGATAAAACACACCTTAAATACATTTTGTGCGGAGATAATGACTAGACAAACAGAGCTGTGTGGTTTCCTAGACAGATATTTCCGGCTGGTTTCGATCATTTCAGTATAGATTCTATACAAAACTTTTAAAAATATTTTGGTTTTCTTATCTTTACCTGCTTAAGGTATGTAATGGAGGGACTGTTCAGAACCCTAGCATAAATTTGGTTTGGCCAGTTGTATTTGGTATATTGGATAAGACCCAAACCACAATAAGCAGCCTGGAAGCTGTTCACTCCAAGGAGTGTTAACGGAAAGGCTTGTTTGATTTATTCTGTTAATCATATAAAAAGAATTTTTGCAATTCATAGGTGTATGGTGCACAATCAGATTTCTTTTATCAGGAGAAACAGTTCCCTCTGGGTCATTGAAGCCATGTAATATATCATGCCTGCAGTTATGGCGTGGATCTATTCAATCTGTCCTGCCATAACTGAAATTGAAAGCAGTAACTTTCATGAGAGCTAAGTCTCTACAAAGTGTCACTTCGTTCTCTGGTCCATCTCCCTTTTTTTCTTTAAATTTTGTCTGTGTGCTAGTTTCCTTTCGCCACACTCTGCTAAAGCTGTCCATGCTGGCTTTTCTTTCTCTTGTAAACAGAAAAGCTTGTCATTCAGAGCACAGCAGCATACTTGCATTTTTATAGTCTAGTTTTGCAAATAAGCAGAGCTTTTGAATTTTGCTGAAATGGCCATCCATCTGCCTCTGTACAACTCAACCTCCCCATGTAATTTATATCCAGATTTCATGTAGTACCATTCTGGTTCAAGAAACGTGATGTTTGCACGTTTCAGCAACTCTCTATCCACTGTAATCCTCAGCCTTGATCTAGCAATGCACTGTAAGTCACTGGCAGTGCTCCTGAGCTTGCTTTGTGACACTCCAGGTCTGGATACAGCCTCTTCACCCTGCGAGTGAACTGGAGATAGAAGAAAACCACTGGTGATGTATGAGAATATATATATATGACCCTCCACACCTGGGACCCGGTTCACTGGCTCAATGAAAAGGTATGTGGAGGCGAGAACAGAGGGCAAGTCAAAGGAAAGAAGAGGCCTCTCCTTTCCCATGAGCTGTGCCGGCTCCTACCCCTCCTTTTGCACTCAGGACTCCAGAGAAGAAGGGCTTGCCTCCCTTCTGTGACCACAGCCATCGCCAGCCCCAAGGTCTAGCTAGGAAACAGCCTGGGGCTGTTGTCCCTTGTTCAGGCAACAGAAGCAAACATTGAAGTTGCAAGTCCAAGTCCTGCTGGACCTTAAATAGAGGCAAACGCTGTTTCTTCAACAAGTGCCAAGGAAAGACATTCACACGAAACTGCATTAGAACAAGCATTCCTCTGGTTGAGTAACCAAGCATTAGAAACACAGGGGATACACTATTTCCAGCTCTTCTAAAACCCTACTGTGACCTCCTGGGCCCATATGATACACTATGGGACACCAGAAGGGGGTCCTCACAAGGAGCCCTTCTCTGACTCAGCGCAGCAGAGCAGATGGAAATGACGGTGTACAGAAGCAGAGCTAGGATTTCTTAACAGGCCAGTGCCTGGTTCCACAATGGAAATTATGGTCTTTTTCACTTGATGCAGCAGAAGCTTGCCAAAGAGCTGTCAACCCTCCATGGAAAGTTGGTGCTTCACTTCCTTAAAATTGATGATGGGACAAGACCATCTCCTCAACAAGCCCTGTTTATCCGATAGAGTTATTCCTCTTATCCTTGCGTGGCCCTTTCATTAAGCTGCTCTTCCCAGTTACTGTGACATGGTTCAGTTCATATCGCATTGTTTACATTCTTATTTCTTCTTTTCTTTTTTTTTTTCCTTACAGGAATGCGCATTCTGCACCACTTTTGGTGTGAAGGGTACCAAGAGAGGTGTATGCATCTCCTCTCTATCTCTCAGTTTGACTCTGGGAGACTTCACTGTACCTGGAGACCCACAGTCCACCCCCAAGGAGGTAGGCGTGTCTAGCATAAACTCTGCACGAATGCTTTCATAAATCAATATACCTCGATAAAAACATGCATGCTGCTGGGCTGATTAAAGAAAGCTTTTGTAAAAAGGTTGTTCCGCACCTTGGTGGGAGCAGGATATCCTGGAAGTTCAGCTGACATCCATACCCAGCTATTGTGCAAATACAGAGGTATAAAGAGGCCTTGCCTTACCTGGGACAGAGGGGAGAGGCTGCAGCAAGGACACCCCTGTTGAGGTGTCAGCAGGAGCTGTCAGGTGAGAGACCAGTTCCAAGAAAATGGCTCTTTATGAGGCTGTCTTGTCTCCGAGGAGGACGGGGCATTTCTTTCCTGCCAGGGTACCTGCTCTTTGTGGCTGGCCTTTTGCTAGATGTGGTTGCTGGTTGTTACACCACTGAACTGTAAACAAGTGAGGAGGACTGCTTGGACAAAACAACTACCATGGATAGGGATCTCACATGATGAAAGGGGCTACTGATGGGACAGAGGGCACCTGCTGCCCCATGGCTCTTTCAGCCTGCATTTTCCAAGTCACCCACCAGGCTCCAAGTGCATTCAGGCCTTCAGATAGAGATGACCTGATCTGCATTGCTTCTCTGCCACCTTATCTCCCATCAAACCTAACTGGAGCTCTGGCTGATCCATGCTTGGCTGAAAATATAGACCACTTCATAGTGGATTGAGCAGCTTATCTCTGTATCCCAATGAATGGTAGGAAGCATGTGAACAAATGTTGGAATTCAGCTGCAAGGCAAGGTGCGGAAATAAGTGCAGACAGATACAGCTGTTTTTTTCTTGATGAGCTCAACCAGCGAGACAAACTCTCAGAGTCACTCCAGAGGCTTCCCAAGCTTCTGCTCAAGTGTCAACCTTGAAGTCAGCCCATTTTTAACAGGGACATGAATGTTTCACGGGCCTCTCTTTTCTTTGCCTGAAGCTTTTAGGAATTTGTCAAGTTCTGCCTGCCTGAGCTGATCCTTTCTCTCTCACTTGGTGCCAGCCTGAAGCATGCACGCCTTTCCATTACTGTGTTCCCTTCTTCTCTGCAATGGTGTAATGGTGTCTGTGCAGAAAAAGATCCAGAAGTTCCCTGATGAAGAGTAAGAAAGCCCTGCTCAGATATGGACGCCGCAGACTCTCTCTCGAGGTGAGTGACTGGGATGCTTAAGGCAGTCCTGAAGCACCTTTGTTTCCCTCTGTCACAGTGACTAGTGTGCACCTCCACACATATATCCAGGCAGTGAAATGTCTGAGAGCAGCGGCTGGGAGATTTCTCTCCTGTGTTCCCACTGAGAAGCAGAAGCACAAACCTACCTTTCACAGGTGCCATTTCCACCATGGCCAAGAGCACTGGTGCATTCAGCAGGGGAGAAGTCCTCATGCTCTGTGCTTGGCAACAGGAATAGAGGCTTTGCTCCAAAGCTGGGCTGGGGATGGAGCCAAGAGCCAGGACATTACACTGGCTGCTGATCAGCTTTGCAGAGACTGAGCTCAATAGGCAGCCCCACCAGCAGCCCCTACCCCTACAAAGGCATGCTCCATACGCAGGAGACCAGAGTCACACAGCCAAGCTGCAGCCAGCTCAACCCCTCTGCTTCTGCTGTCCGCTTTCCTACCAGCATCACAGGTCCCGCATTGGGCAGCAGGTACATCTTCTTCCTCCCAGGGGTCTCCTTTGGGTGATGCAGCCATTGGAAGGGGCTCCAGACTCAGGTCCATCAAGACAGCTTTGCTCCATCAAGTAAGATCCAGGCACCTCACGCCAAAAACACTCTTGCATCCCTACCCTCCCTAGTCCCCAGCCTGTCAACCAGTCCCTTATTGCAGGAAGCCATATGCAAGCAGGAAGCCATATGCAAGCAGCAAGCCTGGTTCGGCTCTTTGAGAGGGTGGACAAGTTCCCAAGAGGAACTCTGGGCTCCAGCTTTTGAGTGGCTGGACTGTAATCGAATCCACCACCTGAACCCTAGCAAGGCTGGGGTTTCACCCCCCTTCCCTATCAACTGTTTCTTTGCACCTTTCTGTTGGGGCTCTCCTGGTACCCACAAATACCTAGAGGTTCTGGACACCCTGAGGGAAGGTGCCTAGTTTGTGCCACCTGCTTACACATGTGGCTGCAGCTCCCCGTTCAGCAGAACATCCTCATCCATACGAACGGGCAAATTAACTAAGGGTGCTCTCAACAGGCTGGGGAGATGACATTGAGGGGGTGCAGACATACGAAAAAGGTTTAGCACGATCAAAACACAAGTAATCCTCAATTCTTGCTATGCCAGTTCCTACGTTTAACTGCACAGAACAAAGCTATGCTCTAACATGATGCTCAGACTGTGCCTTGTAACGTGCAAGCAAGATACAAGTTGTATTTTGCTGCATGCTACAGAGGCCGAACAAGATTTTGGTGAGAGCTCACCTTCTGGGAGATGAGCAAATGCCCTTGCAGTGCCTCCAGTGTTGCCTTCTCAGTGATATGCCCCTCTGTACGTGACTGTATCCACACCTTCCTACTAGCCCGGTTGCTACTGCTCCTCGCAATGTAAATATATCCCTGGAGCGACTCAGTGGCTTACCTCTTTGCAAGTGCTGTCTGTAAAAGTTCTTCAGTTGCCTCCCCACTCCTTTCCTGCAATGTCGTTTCAGCAAGAAGCCACTGATGGTTATTCACCACTTGGAAAAGTGTCCTTACAGCCAAGGTGAGCAAAGCAAACCCTTGCAAACAACCTGGGGGATCCAAATCTGTCAGTGCTCATTCCTTAAAAAGCATTTGAGCACTTGGTGTGAAGCCTTCCCAGCACATGCAGAGGAAGGTGGAGAGAGTAAATCCTCTGGGGACCCTTGAGACAAGTTAGGGCATAAAACAGTTGTAAAGCTTTTCTGGGCAGTAATGTGCTCTGGGTCAAAACTTCCCTGGCAGACACACATGGCTACGAAACAGGCAGGCAGACCACCAAGCTTTCCTCCTTTATCCTCTTTCCCTGTCAATTCTCCTTCCTCCCAACTCCCAACTCCAGTCCTGGGCCCCAGCAAGCATGGAAATCATCAGCTCATGTGATTAAAGGTCGGGGGAGTTGTGTCCCCCTCAGAAAGAAGCCCTGAAATTAGACTGTGTTCAAGCCAGCGAGGTTAGGCATCGCGCTGCCTCCATTGCGTTGTTTTATACTATGGCTTTGAGGTTACAGGTATCCTGCAAGCAGGGGGAGTCAGACACTGAGAAAATTATCTTTATAGCCTCATAGTCACCGATTCACGGGGACTGCAACATGCCTTTAGCGGCATATTTTCATCTGCAGACAAGAAACGTTAGAAGTGCAATAGTCTACAGCATTGGAAAGCTCAAATCATCTTCTGGCCTGCAAGAGCATCTGCTACCATGTTTTATACACTTTCTTACAAGGCCTCCTGCCCACAAGTGTGTCAGACCACTCACTATCACTTGATTACCTCCTAGGTTATCGAGGACAAAGCGAGGTTTCTCAGGGAACCCAGAAATATATGAAGGAAATATGTCTGTACACAGACAGCATTTCAGTTTCTCAAGAACTAAGTGTTTTTTGCATTTTACTTTACAACAACCATGTCCTCCAAGCTTTGTGTGACGTGCACATCAGAAAGTAGTGCCGGTCGTTTACGGTTGGATTTAGGATCAATATAAGATGATGCAAAACCATTTAAAGCAGTGATCTAGATGGTTTTTTCTCACCCAAATAATGCATTTCTCTTTCTTTTAGCTTTAAGGAAAGCATTTGCTTCTAGCCCAGAGATCCAGCAGATGGCTCAGGAGGACTTTATCATGCTCAATCTGGTGGTAAGTCTGAATTTTAAAATCTTAATCAAAATGTTTACTAGGAATAAGCCATGTGAAAAGCAGAAACTGATTCACTTCGCACAGCTTTGAAGTAGTACTTGAAATTCTCTTTTTTTCTCCCACTTCTCTGGGTATGTACAGCAGGGTTTTCAAGACACCAGCACAGTTCCTCCTTGGAGAGGGGGCAAGGAGACACTTTCATAGACACAGACACATATTTATTGGCACGGGAATCCATTTTGTATTCTCCAGCAACAGGTCATATTCTGATACAAGGGAAAAAAGGAAAAAATACCCAGTCATCAGGCTGAGTTACCTGCCTGGGCTTTCTGTCCTCATCCCCAAGCATCTAGCATGGGACAGCTTGGACAGAACAGGGAAACTCCATGTTTGATCACACCAGAATTATTAGTTGTTGGTAGACGAGGCAAGCTCAGCTGATTCAGTACATTTCTAGCGCTCGGACAGTTACCCGTCACTAAGAGGCTATCTAACTCTGACAGCGTTCCAGCAGTGATGACAACATGGCGCCTGATGGCCATTACGTCCCTCGGATCCTCTTTGTGGGTGAGTGTCTGGGGTCAGGGGAATAATCAGGGCAGTGTTTTTTCTATATGGTCCCTACTGAATTCACTTTGCTCCAAGTAACAGCTCTTATTCTTTTGACCACTGAAGCTGTAGGAACAACTCAGACTTTCAAAAGCAACAGCTTAAGTGGAAAAACCCAAATCATTTAGCAATCAGAGCTGAAGTTGGGCATCCAAAACCACTACCATCTTTATAAAAACAGGACTGTGAGAGTCTTATTCCACTAGTGGAAATGAAGAGCACGTCACTGCTATTAACTGCTAATACATATCCTTTAAGAGTTTGGTCCTGCCTACGTGACAACATGCCACAACATCTGAATACAGCCTCTTACTCCAAGCCTGTCCTCAGATGAATGACAAACACTCTCTCCAAGGGCAGAGCAAAGGCCCATCACTGACTGTCACCAGCAACTAGACAAAAGGCAAACTTACCATCAAACTGCTGGGTACAAAGGGGACAAGGGACAATACCCTTGAGGCACCAGACAAGACTTGTACGGAGAGGATCTACTCGTGATGGGTTTCAGAAGTAGACTTCCTTCATTAACTTACAGCTGCTGAGAGCCTGGTGCTTCCAGATGTGCCTTTCTGGCCATGAAAAGGCCAATCAACAATTTTAAATTTTAAAAGGCTTTTATCCTCAGAAAATTATTCACCACTGCCCCACTTCACAAAGCCCGAGTTGCTAATATCTTGTACTTTTTTGTCCCCTCAAGATCCTTCTATGACAGTTCGATCTAACTGGCAAATATGGGGACAGGATGTACACTTATGAACCTGAAGATATTTCGACCTGTGAGTGACATGGGCACCTTACTGATCCTTTTCTAACTATCTCAAGTTTATACAAAACAAACATGGTCAAAGGAAGAGGGTACAAGAGAATCTTGAGAAATGCTGCATCTATTCCTGCAGTAAAATCTGCTCAAAGCCCTTTATAAACATGAATGAAGTAAATTTAGTGTAAGTGCCTTCTGGGAAAAAACGTTACTGAGTATTTCTGAAGAACTGGGCAGTAAAGTATGGGGAGAGTTGTCCACAGTGTCTGAACCCTGCTAGTGGAGTTTCCAAACGCTGTGTAAGTTTGGCCCCAAAACCCCACCTGCTTCAGTTCAAGGCATTTGCAGACTTGAGTGCACTGCTGCTCTGCTTCATAATCCTAACTGCAGAAGCTGTTTCAATACTTCTTGCCCTAGGGCAGGCAGACTGGAATTAACTCCTAAGGGTTGGTGTCTCTGCACTCCTGGCTGCCCACTTTAATAACACTTAGAGAATTGTATTTTTCTGAGGTCTCGATCCCCAGATCAAGCCAAGTCGGATGAGCCAGATTCAAAAGCTGTGGGTAACAGAGCAAACCCCTTCCACAGACAAGCAGGCTAACAACAATCCTGTGATTTGAGTTTACAGTCTTCTTTTCTAGTTTTCCCACTTCAGCAGCACACAGACTTTTGTCTGACACTCAGACAAAGCTTTGAACCTCACGGGACACCTGCAGAATGCAGAAAAGAGCATCTGTCCCACCCGTGAACTCCAGATGAATTCGTGTATTCTAATGGCACTCTGCCCCTGGAGGACCGATTAAAACACAGCATTATATATAAATCATTCTTCCCCCAAATCAGTGGCTTAATATTTTCTAGAAGCTAATCGCCAATTGCAGTGAAAACCTGTTGCTGAGACAAAACAACTAGTCAAAACTACTCATTAAAATTGAAAAAAAAATTTTTTAAAGACTTCTTAGAAGCCTAGCTATCCAGAGTGGCTTTAATGTCTGACCTTAAGCTGCATAGACGTAGGAATCTTCCCTGTCATCTTTACTATCTTCAGTGCTTTCTCCACAGTGATTGAAAACATGAGGCAAGCGAAGCTGCTTCTGCACACAGAGCTCTGAGCAAGGAGCAGCACCGATCCGCATACGCAGACTGAGACAATAGCCCCGGGAGTGCCGAGAGACACAGCACAGCACACACGTGCCATCCTTGCACCTTCCCTCACGGCCCTCTTGCTGAGAAGCCACGGTCTCGAGAACTCAGTGTACCCCACGGTGCAACAGATACCCGGAATGAGGCACTGCCCACTGATTTTTAAGTAGCAGTTTATCTTAGTAACTTTATGATTATCATTAATAGAGAATTTTCTTTCGTAGTGTTTACAAACTCTTCTTTACCCCAATTAGCATCATTCTGGAAAGGATACTTTTATAAATACATTTTCTAAGTTTGTCTTGTGTGTGCCTAGCTACCTTGTACTTGTTGCAGTCATTTTTCTACAGCACAACTGCTTTTTTTTTTTTTCCTCTTTTTTTAAGCCATAAGTCTTTTAGTTTGAAAGCCTTTTAGTATAGTAAGAAACAAAAGCATGCAACTATAGTCTATAGTAAGATAGGGTTTGTATTTTTATTGCTTTGTGAATCCCCGTGCTCACTAATGTGAATTTCAGAAAATTGTTTTATTATTCTTTGTTAAAACTTTTGCTGTATAATTCAAACAACAAAAATAAAGGATCAGCCCATTTCCTTTCCAGATTTCTTTCTTTGTTCTCCACATTATCTTACGTGCACAGCCATAAGAAAAAAAATTGATACTCTGCAGAACTGACCAAGTCCCTCTTATCACAACCTGGATGTTAACCAAGACCATTCAGCCACCAGCCATGCATGCGTGAGGGCGGCTGCCAGCACAGAGGGGCAGAAGACACCTCAGAGCCCAGCGAGCAATGCCTGCCCGGGGCTCGGATGCTACCACAGAGTAAACACACACAGGAAATTAAACGTGGTTAATCCGTGGAACCAGTTACAGTTACTTAACTCCATTAAAACTTGTCAGCAATGAAGGAAGCACAATGGCCTAAGGCCAGTTTTGTTTCCTTTTTTTCTAAATACATTTCTCCCCAGCGATTAGGAGGGACATTTTAACAAAAGCTGGTGTTTAAGTCCTACTGATGGCCACCTGCATACAACCACCAGAATCAAAATCTGTTTGGGCTGCAGTTAAAGGTTATGGGAAAGCTTGTAATGCAGGAATTTATAGATCTGTTAACCACAAAGGTGATACTCTCTTAGCAAGAAACCCACAAACTAGCAAGAAGATCGATGCTTTTACAAGGCATGAGAACGCCTAGATCAAACAGAAGCAGAAGCAGTGGTACTTGCAAACTCCATTCAATAAACACAGCTGATGGGGCTCCACTGCCCAGCTATAATAAAGATCCATGGAAAGAGCTGTATCATTATAACATCCTTTGCATTTCTCTGCACACAGCGCTGTGCTGACCAAGGGTCAGTCAGAAAACAGAAAAATAACAATTTAGCTGTTAGCTTTCCAGCTGCTGACTCAAGGGCTGGGAGCTCTTGGTCTCTCTAAGTCTGCTTGAAACTCAGCTTGGTATTGTTTCCTCCAGATGTGGTGGCCTTGGATATGGCAAGGGCTGAACATTAACTCCTCAATTACAGGCAAGTTCAGCAGTATTGGCAAAATCCCAAAACTGCCGCTAACCACGCTGGTGGCGAGCGCACTCCTGGCACCCCCTCCCTTCAGCTTCGGGGAAACAGCCAAAGCAGCCAGTGAGTCCCAGAACCACGGAGCTTCTCCCGAGCACAGCCTGCAGCCTCTGTGCCACCGCTTACCTGTCCCAGTTATATCCCCCTGCGCCATCGCCCTTCCTTCTTGGGGTTTGTACCTGCAACACCCTTCAGAATGCAACAGCTCTGTTCAGTGGCCACTGAGGGAGAATTAAAGTGAGCAAGAAAGGCTTAGCTTTTTAAACAGGCCACTTCCTCCTGCTCTGTAATCACTTCAGCAAACTGGAATGACTTGTGAGGAAAAGAAAAAGAAAACACACGATTTTCTCATAAGAAGATTCCCAGAGCTGAACACTTGCTCTTTTACAAGGACTGTACCAGCAGCAGATACAAAAGATAACCATTCCTTAGCAATCCGTGTTTCTTACTCTATGCAGAGCCACAGTCCTCTCGACAATTCATGCAAGTTCCCTTGAAAAACAGACCAGATTAATACGTTTGTGCACAAATAGGGAGTTGAAATAACAGGCAGTTAATACTAGAGCATGCTTTCTGAAAAAGAGGAAAAACGCAAGCTAAAAAAAAAAAAATCACTTTAACTTGCATCAAAATCCCAGTCCTCCAGCTGAACCCAGGTCTTTGCACCGTGCAACCCCAGCCGGGTTGGGGACTGCTCACATAGAGATCAGAACACTGTCTTAGGAACAGATTCGGAAATGAACGCTTAATGAAGGTTGTGCCCCATCCAATGTTACAAACCAATTCATGCCATTCCCAACCCATGTATCAGTGAGACATACATAGACAAATCAAACAGACGTATAGAAATGTCTTTTTATTTTGTGAAGAACACTTGAAAAATAAAGATGAAAGCTTCTCCAGGCTTTGGAATATAACCATCATAAACCGTGGAATCACAAAGACTCCGTTTTAAAAAGGTGTTCCCTCTCCCCACCCCTATTTTTAATGAACCCTCTCATTGTGGAACGACGCGCAATAGTTTCAAGGAAAAAAATATGCTTTTCGAGCCAACATTAGAAATAACCCAAGATTGGTTCAGTGCAGGCGCTGCTACATTACACTTTAACAAAGGCACATACTAAAATCCCCACCTTAGTACTTGTAATCCGTATTTAAATTTCTCCAAACTTTTTGTTTTCAAGAAGAGAATAGAGTTATTAAAGGTAGGTGGGAAGGTTGAGCTCAGCACAGCTGTCCAGCAAGGACCTGGAGGAATTACAGTGACAGCAAAGTCAGTGCAATGCGATGGAACAATCTGCAAACACGAACCTTTCTTGCTTACCTTAGTAATCAGCATGTGCAATCATGTCTGGCTCGTGAGAACATTCGTTGATATGGAAGAAGGCAACGCAAAAGAAGATGGGGAAAGCAATTGGCTGCCCTCACCTCAGTCAGAAAACCTATCCATAAAACCAGGATTTCAAGACTCAAGTAGAGCCTACCTACAAGCGAAACAGTGAGGAAATTAAAATATCCCCCTCTTGAATCAATTGACCTAAGAAAGCACAGAAGCACCTGCTGAATTTTAAAGATATGCAAAGAAATAAATACTAATCATAGGCTTCAGGGTGCTTTTGACTTTTTTTTTTCCCTGATAGCTCAGAATGTCAGTTTTTGTCTTGAAGCTGTCTGAAATACCAGAATATTGTTAACCTATAAAAGGTAAATGAGAGATCTTCTCCCATTAGCCAAAATTTCAGTAGTCTGCTGTACTGGCATCTTCTTCTACCATATCTTCTACAGATACACGAAAAAGGTTCAACATTTACAGTAGCTCCCAAAAGTGACTTGTATTTTGTCCTCTCATTACCGCAGTTTTAATTAAGGACACTTCAGGCTACGTCCGAAAGTTAGTTTTGAACAATTGCTTTGCTCATTTCAGAACAGGCTTCTGGACATTTGTGCAGTTCCACAAGCCTCTGCAGTGCATTTGATAGGAGACTTCACTTGATATGGCAATCCATTTGCACAGGTTCCCAGCCATAAAAGGCAAATATGTTAGATACCACCAGCACGTGACTGTTGCACAGAAACGCTTGTGTGTTATCTTCCACCGTTCCATTTTTACCTTATAATTCAAAACATGTTTAGAATTTGATTATAAAGAATTAGCTCCATTAAGAGTTTGGGTTAATTTGTCAGTACTAGCTGTGCTCAAAGAAAATTCTGAACCTTACGGGAAATTAAGTTACAAATAGACACATACAGTGGGGGAAACAGTTTCAGTATTGTAAGCGTTAGAAAAGTTTCGATAAAGATGCTGCAACTCAGGGGCAAGAAAAATGTCATCTCTCATCAGCTAGTTATATGCGTTCTCAATCTTGAGATCCAATCTCACAAGCATTCCATAAACATTTTACTGAATATTTAAGAACCTTTGATACCGAGTTCAGCTGGTACTCAACCACATGCATCCCCTTCTGTTATGGAGGCTCTAAGTCAGCTTTGTGACACCAAGAGAAACTTTTTCTCAGATGTAACAAAGAATATTAGAACAATGGAAAAGATAAGAAATGAGGGAAAGTCCTCTGAATAAGAGTACTGAATATAAATACAAGCCTTTTTCCTGAGTACAATAAAAGCCACTTAAGACCAAACATCAGATCTGCCAATTTTTTCCATCCGTTTTGTTTGTTCATGAAGCTTGGCGACAACAAAAAAGCCATAGCAACCTTAAAATACAAGGTTACTGCACTGTTGCTCCGTATCACAAAAGGTCTTTGGGTTTTAGAGCTTGACAGATTCTGAACTTGCTCTGTTTTGAGCCAATTTAGTACACTTTATCCAGAGATTTCCACATTTCCTTCATTCCTGAAATCTGACTTGAGCTACTACAGACTTAGGTTTATATATAAAGAGACAAAAGCAAATTCTGGTATTGCTAGTAACTTCAGTGATCAGAGATGGGAAAAAAAATTCTGAAAAGAGATTATTATGACTGCATTAAAAACCCAGCAAACTCTGTAGTGATGGTGCAAGACATCAGCGTCTGACAAAAAAAAAAAAAAAAAAAAGGGCAAGCATTTAGGGTGATTACAAAACAGTCACCAAAAGGTTACACAATATATTAATCAGTTTTCTCATGGATAAAGTGCATTTACCTAGCCTGAGAACAAGTACCGCATTGATAAAGGGATGCTAAAGCACTTCCCCAAGAGAGATTAGAAGAAAACCAGAGTTATCCTGAATCCTATATCCAGTTTTTCTCAGTCATTCTTGAAGACACCTCGGGAAAGGCCCTCTTGCTGGTCCAGCTGAGGTACTCCATTCCAATTTAGTTACATTGGTAGTATGGTCTGGTCGGCAAATCATCTCCTGGTACTATCTGAAAACGCCCACATTGATAGAAAGAGCCACTTCTGGTTTACGGTGCTTAATATTCAGCTTCTCCTCAGAGAAAACATGGTCCTGTAAGCGTTCGGCTTGCCGACTATTACCAAGAAAAAAATTAAGATGCCTAGTATTAGTGTTGAGCCTTAGTACCAACAGCAGCATGAGCCTGGACGGGAACCCAATTTCCACTTAGTTGTAAGAATGACATTGCAAGCCCACACTTACAACCTGTGCAGGGCCAGTGCAGCCAAGGAGTTCATTTTTCATTTCCAGAGGCAGTGACAAATGTTGCGGTGTGTTGCAAGAGAAAAAACTGAGGCTCAGTGTGGGAACATGGCACTTAAAGCCAGGAGTCTGATTTACCTGAGCACTTCCTTCAGGACTACTGGAATTGTGTGCTCTAAGAGCACCCAGCTCGCACTGTCCCAAAAAATTATCCAGGTATCAAGCTAGTCCGAAAAGTGGCAAAGAACAGTTTGCATATTTTAAAGAAAAATACATATAAATACTCAATACCTTTTCTTTTTTCCTAATGCGAGCTGCCTTTGTTTCTCTTTTCCAACATCATCTCTCACCGTGCTGAAGTCCTTAGTGTCATCAATGAGAAGATTCTGTTGTGAAAGAAGATTTGGTAGATGAAAATTATAAGCTCAAATGATTTCCCACGTGTTGCTCAGTTTACACAACTAATTTTCAGAGCATTTCCTCTAACTAGTTTTACAGCAATTAACTTCAAGTTAACTAAGTGGCAAAGATTCAAAAAGGCAAAGAAAATTTTTAGATTCCTCTGTTTAGTTTTTGTATTTAACAGTGAATTTGCCTTATTCAGACGTTTCTCTCCGTAGTCTAAGGCATCAGGATAGGACATCAGACTTTTCACGCACTGCTTCAAAACCATACAGCAAGTATGCTCTTTCAGAGGTCTCCTGAATAAGCTTTATTGCTAATTCAGAGCTCAGTATGCTTCTGTATAATTCTTTTTTAAATAATGAAATAGATCTGTAATAATTCTTTGGAAAAAATGCAATGGGCTTAAATTTACAATATGATTTTTAAAGGACACCACTCTTAGATTTTACTTGGAGTTCGAAAAAAACAGTCAATAAAATGAGGGCAAGAACAAAATCCAGTTTCTTCTGGAGAGCGTTCAAGCGCAGAGCAGAAACTGACTGCCTGCACTGGCTGAGAGCTGCACAAAAGCTTCTAAGGTATTGCCCTCCAGCGCCAGTCCCGATGTAGAAGGGGAAAAAGCATGAAACTTCCATCAGGTTGATAAAGAACAGAGAAAAAGAAGCAAAAGCACCAGTAGCAACAAATTTCCTATCCACACAATGTACAGTCCAGATTCATATGCCAGTACTTTCATAGAGATGTAGCAGGCTGCAGGAAAACCAGGAAACAATTAAGATACTGCAAAGGGCACAGTGCCTGAACCTAATCCTTGTGCAACAATTAAAGCCAAGTTAATTTACCTTCACCCCAATGACATCTCCATCTTTCAGGTGGTAAGGCGCTGACTGCAAACTTTCCTGTTTTTTCTTCCGTTTCCTCTTTGAAATTTGCTGTGTCTGAATAAAATCAAAGCAGAAGATTCGTACATGGCAGACTTTAGAAATCTGCTTAAATACGTACGCTCAAGCACTGCAGCACAAACCAACACATACTTCTCTCAAACAACTGTTGCATTCTGTCATTCCAGATCTTACCCAGCTAGATATGGGCAGCCACTCAAATTTTTCAGGGAAGTATTTGGCTATTTCAATTTTATCTACAGGGAGACAATAGTGAGAAGCCACTCGTTGCCTCAGTGCCCAGGCTGTGCATTCTTTGGAGATATCCCACACCAAATCCGTGGGATCGCAGTAGTCCCTCTCCCCTGGTATGCCCATCTGGACTCGAAGCAGCAGTTCATGGGGGCTGTCACCAGGAAAAGAAAATAGACCATCCTTGTGAGTCATGCTTTCAGAATCCAGAATTCCTAGTCTTCCCCCCCTCCTGCCCTCCTGTATTTTTGTTTGTGGAAAACAAAAAAGAAGCTCCAAAGTATTCTCGCATACTGACATCTCTAATCCTGACAGACAGCATTTAAGTTAAAAGCTGCTCAATTAAGACTCATCTTAAATGCACCGTTGCAAGAAATCAGCGTCTTGAGATCTTACCCCAAATGCTCTTCTTTTTGCAAAGGTTCGATGCAGATTTCCACTCTGGCACCCAGCTTATAATCACTGAAAACAAAACAAAGATTACACACAATTCCAGTCATATATGCTAAGTTCCTGAGTAGAAAAATCACAGTTCTAGTCAAGTAGACCTGCGCTTATCTGGAAAACCAAAGCAAGAGGCTATCTGAACAAAACCAAAAAAACTCAGAAAAGTACAAAAATTGCCTTTAAAAACACCTGAAATAAAGCTGAGCAGAATAAGCATGGTATGATCTACTTCTGCTCACACCTCCCCCTTCCACAGCTTTCAAGTTAAAACACGCGCTCAGCAAAAAATTGAAGTAACCAGAAATGAGCTTTCTGTTGATGTTTGACTCAGCTGATTTATTTCTCCACCAATCCATCCCACAATCCAGTCAACAGTCAGTCTGTTGCAACGCTACTTGCGCGTTCAATAAGAAACCTACTTGAGTTGCTGCTTGTTGCTTCGTAAAAGCTTGCCTGGACGCTTGCTGTCCACTGTCCATGCTCTGAGAAATGAGGGCAGTGGGACAATCTGCTCCTGGCAGCATGGTAAGGTCATAGCCTGAAAAAAGAAACATTTCTTCAATCATTTTAGCAGCCCGTCTCCTTGGAAAAAAAGGAAACCAAGTGGTTTGATTAATTCTCAATGCAATACTGAAGCAATCAGAAACAGGGCAAGGTATTTAGATTTATTCCACACCAGCTGTTGCTTGCAGCTTACAGGTAGTGGCTATGATCGGCATATTCGCTTTTCAACCTAAAAGCAAGCTGGACTTCACTCCCTCCCAACATTTCGCAGTTTCACTTACATTTCAAGAGTACTGAATTCCTTTTTTTAACCAAAAATTGTATAACTGGGAGGGAATGAGGCTGACAGAATCATTGCCCCAAACTCTAGCCAAGTGCTGAGCAAGCTCCTTTAATCCTTTATCAAGGACACAATACTCTTTCCATGCTAAGACAATTCTCCTTGTTCACAAGATGCAAGTGGTCAGTTTTTCATAGCAGTTTGCCAGAGACTGAAACTAAAGTCGTACCCAAAAGACTAAGTGTTGCTATGGATCAGAATCAGATGAGATATCCTTCCCCATGCAGGTGAAGTAGAAAAACCAACTGGCTAAACAAGAGAGAGCCTTCTGATGGGATTGGTTTATGTCTTTTTGTGGTTTTGGAGTTGTGAGGGTTTTTTGGGTTGAGTTTCTGGGTTTTTTCCTTTGGGGTTTTTTTGGTTTTGTTGGTTTTGGTTTGGGGTTTTTTTTAATGTATTAAAATCATACTCTTATGGTTAAAAAAAGCATAAAAAGGCACCTTAGTTTCTGGCCAAAGAAACTAAGCTCTACTTTCCTGGATGACAAACATGACCTTCTGTGCATCAAAAGCAATTCTTTATTCATTAGAGTCAACATACAAAAAAAAAAATGCCAAACACCCCCATACTCCCCCAAAACAAACCCAAACCAACAAAACAACACCCTACCTGACGCTGAAAACTAATACAGGAACAATGTGGAAATGGAAAGTGGCTTTTTAGGAAGCGCTTGCATGTGTGTGCTTCTCATGAAGAAATTTTACATTGTGAAATAAAGATAGGGCTGCAAGCCCAAGTTCCAGATGAAGTGCAAGAAGGCTTTTGCAGGTCAGGACACATGACAGGTAGAATGGCAACTGCAGGGGATGTACTAAGGAAGCCTCTGAGCTACATGCTCCAACTGCCTTTTGGTACTTACCACTGAACATGGCATACAAGCAAATGCCATATCAGAACATACTGGAGACAAGGGAAAAGGAAATAAAAAAAAAGTATTAATAGAGCTCAATTAATCACAGTCTTGCTGTACACAGGAGAACATCTAACCTGCATCTTCAGATCTTCCAAAGAAGCTTCTGCTACTTCTATACTGCCAGCATAACAAAGATCCATGCCTACGTGGATGTATTCTGGTGAATCTTTAGATGGGGGGG
>WAAD01034963.1:6334-19946 GCA_013389945.1 Fregata magnificens | reverse complement strand
TGCTAATTTCTTCACCTTAGCGCTCCACTTCATCTTTTCCTTCAAAGGAAATGACTTTCCATTTCCATATGTGCTCACTGAACACATCTGCAAGCATTAAACACAGACAGCAAAGCCAAATCTGTAACAACACAAATGATTGTCATGGCTGATGGTAAGAAGAGTAAATAATCATTCATTTTATTTTTCACCCTGAATGTTGATCTAACAGCGCAACCTCTACCAAAGATGCAAGATACATCATTGCAAAAAGTAAAAAAATCAAGTCAGTTACCAAATGAGGAGGAAGAAAAGCAGTAAGTACTGCAATCCCATTTGTGGAGCCACTGGGCCTTTGTAGATCTGATCCAGTTGACCAGGGCCACCCACTTGTCCTTTACAATAGTGGCACAACTGAGGTGTTTAGGCACCTGGTCAGGCCCCTTAGTACAAGGCTGGTTGTGTCTCAGCAAGAACTATGAGATCTCAGTCCTACACTTCCAACCTCAAAAGGTTGTTGGGGTGTAGTTAGGTGTAGTCAATGCAGCCAGCTGCTGAAGCATATCCAGGCTCCCAGTGTGTGTTTTACAGCTGATGTTGCTGTAATCATTAGCCCTCAAGCTTTAGTAATTTCAAGTTGGTTTAAAACTACTGTGGGCATCTCTATAGTAACATGTCTTTGGACCTCCCAAGTGCAGCATGAAGTGAAGTTATCGAAGTTAGCATTTTCAGACAGTTAGAAATTTTCTAGCTGGATCCTCCCAGCCACCAGAAAATTTTCATTTATTAGAAGTAAAGTCTTTTGAAGAAGCAGTAAATCAGGTGGACGTTTTTATCAAAATAAAAACAGAATCCAAGATAGACTATAGTAAGTTCTGATTGACTTGAAACATTTTTCCAGAATTTTATCTTTGAAATATTTCTCTTGTTGAAGTGACATTTCCAAATAAGCAGGAAATCCAATTCCCATTAACTTCCCACCAGCATATAAGTCAGTTGCCAAGCAAATTTCTGAGAAGACAAGCAGCAAAAGTTTGGAAGGAGTTTAGAGAGGATGCACAGAAGATTATCTTTCCTGTTTTACACTTAATCCTGTGATAGGCAGCAATGAAAGTACTGTTTTAAGTCACACATCTGTGCCATGATTTTTTCCTGTCCATGGCATACATGCTGGTAGCAGAAAAGAAGATATGCCTACTGTTGTCAGATACTCACCAGTTTTGATAATACTTGGAATAGACAGATAGAACTGCTCTCCTCCAGAGTCAGAAAGAACATAACTGATCATCAAAGAATGAATTAAGAGATTTGGCAGCTGGTAGACACAGGATGTGAACTGTGACCAAAAAGAAAAAAGAAGTCCACACATTTAAATGTATCCTGCTTTGATCCCACCCTCAGCAATGGCAACACCTCTGCAACTGGTCCAATGCAAGGGGGGGAAGCAATGAAAACTGGAGGGGAGATATCAGAAGATGGCTCACCCAACCTGCAGACACACATACACCAAATATGCATACAAACATACAAAAGGATCACCCATCATCCAAAGAAGGCAGACTATTCTCTTCAGTGATCCTATGCTGAAAGAACAAATGAAAAATAAAAATCCTGTAAGAGAGAGAGTGGCAGATTAACAAAAGGGAGTGGTGGCAAGAAGCACTGCCGACATCTCCAAGTGATGCAAACCTGGTATGTTGCACCTATGCCATGCCACTACCTCCTTCACTCATCAAGAAATGTTGAACACTTATCAGGGAGAGCTAGGAAAGGGGCATTTGGAGAAACAGCACTGCCCAGCCCGACTACTAGCTACAGCTAAAATAGCTAAGGGCTGTGTGGGAGATATGCTGCCAGCTGTTTTGGTCCCTGACAGCCCATTAACTAGACGAGGAACTATCAGGGCCCAATAATTTATTTCTACTAAATTAAAAATAAAACGTGGAGAAATTTTCAGAAAATTTTAATAGCCTTTTGCCCATTGTTATCTTCCTATCTGAAAAAGGCCAAATCTTCTCACTGATGTCAGTGGAGTCTTTCCAGGAGCAAGATTTGCATCCTAACATATGGAGTAGTGATTTCTGAATTTGGCCATTTTTACCAGACTACATGTATGAATTGCACATTTCTGCATTGGAGCTAGAAGTGCAAAAAGATACAAAGTTTTTATTGTACAGTTGAACACTGTTTCGTATTTTAAGCTCTTTCATTAGATTAGAAGAAGTGATACACAAAAAATCCAGAGAACTTCTTGGTAAGCACCTTAAAAAGTAATCAGATTTATCTTCTTCATGTTCTGGTGTTCGTTTAGAAAGCTAGCTCTGTTAAACATTCTTACAATGTATGTCCACAATCAGAGTTAACCTGATCTCTCTCCTAAAAGTTTCTGAAGTGCACAAAAGTTTATTGCTGCTCTTTACCATTCAGATATTCCTAAATCTGTCTGATGACAGTGTCTGGTAGGAGTGGCTCTCCAGCCCAAACTCAGAGATGATCATGTATGTCTAGTATCCATTTTACAACATCAGTAACACAAACTGAAACACCTTGCAACAGTGAACAAGTTGCCTCCATTTTCCTTCATTTTGTTCCAGCGGATCCTGTGCAGCTATCTGTGCAGCCTCTACTACATGAGTTCCCAAATAAAACAAGGGTACATTGAAGACATTCTTTACTCAATTGCTGTTTAACATGCTATCTGCCAAAAACTGTATGTGTATCATAAAACACCAATTTGTAAATGTACACGTATCTCAGACTTGGATAGGTAAACTGCATTCTATATTGACACCAGAGAATAAGCATGAGCATGGTAATTAAGGGCCATCCTTCATAGGCAACCATCTGCATTAAGCATGTAGGAAACCAGTGTTCTCTGATAAGTCTTTACATGTGAGCTACAGAAGTAGAGAGCCCTTTTCAACTTTATCTGCAGACTATTTGCAGTCAAATGAAAAATAACAATAAAGTGAACATGAAAGGATGGCCTTAAAGGAGTTACTTTCAGCACAGCAGATTTTTCAAATCTAGGGTGAGGCCACAGATGTCTCATAGCTCTAAGGGAAAAAAATGCTTGATCTAAAAATAGCTTCTTGTATAAATCTGGTGGAACCCATGAAAATGATTCCCTTATTTGAAGATGATTCATTACTGAACTCTTTGAACTGTATGGATGGTCCCTAAGCCACTAAAACACCAGAGGGCCAGAAAAGATCTCTATGTGCATTGGCTGTTCTAGCTAAGGTGTATCTGCAAAAAGACAACAAAGGAAACTTCCGAGTTGATAGGGTAGGAAAGAAACAAACATAAGCCTGAAGTCTAAAACTGCTGGTTTGAACTATTTTTTAAGAGAGTTTCTCACCACCTGCTAGTTTTGCTTCCTGAACTCTATAAGCATGTGTTGGGATAAAATGGTTGGTATTAGGACAAAACCCAGGAATGGACTAAAATACAAAACTTTGTGTTTCACATACATTTGTGAGGGCCCAAACCCCCAAGAGCAGCATATAGATCTAATTCACTGCAGGATCTTACCAGAGGTCCTAAAATATCCTCACACTTTCTGGTTGAGTGTAACACTGATCAGCCCCACTAGTTTTTACGTTATTGATAATTTTTCTGATATTTCACTTTCTTAAATGTCTGACTTTGTATCTGAAAGAAAAAGTCTGATCTCTTTAACACCAGAATACACAGAATCTAACTTAAAATGATGAAATTTTGAACGTATTCTTTTTAAGACTGGCAGAACTCTTGTCTTGAGCTTGAGTCTTTAGTAGTACCTATCAAACACACAGTTTTCAATCTACTAACGGTGTGAGAAATTAACAAGTTCTGTTGCTCACTCCAAGCCCACCTGAAGGACCAGAGTAGTAAAAGGTAGCTCTGTCACACTGAAATGAGCAAAAATGCCAGAATGCACCGAAGAAACTGTGGCACCAAATAAAGTGACAACATTTATACAAAGTCACTTTTGAAAGAAAAAGCTGCCATTAAGATTAAATTCATTCCCATGAACCAGACCCACAGAGCTAATGTGTGAGTCCTCTCCTGCCAATATCCTATCCCGGGCCTGGAATGTAGGAGTGCATGCTGTCATTTCACAAAGTTGTACCAGAAGTATCTCCATATTACAACAATTTTGATTGTTATGCCCTGCTTGGTGGTTTTGGGGTTTTTTTGTTGTTGTTTTGTTTTGGTGGGGTTTATTTGTGGTTTTGGGTTTTTTTGTTTTTGTTTTGGGGTTTTGTTTTGTTTTTGCTTTTCCCTCCTTTTGTCAAAGCTCTCTTCAGGACAACAAGATCCTCCCAGCAAGCTCCCTCTCCTGTCTTATAGTAAAAGCACTGATTTAGCTACCAGCATTCTTCCCCCAACTATCATGACACCACAACAAACCAGCATGGTTTGTCTGGAGCAGTACTCCAGCCAAGGAGAAAAAACACTTGAACCTAAGAATTTTTTTCCTTTCAAGAATATAGAGCTTGCACTGGCAAACAGAATGGTTATTAGTCTTCAATTTGTCTAGACAAATATTAGATACTTCTCTCTTGTTCTCAAATGTTAAATTTCATAGATTTAGAAGGAGTCCTCTGCTGTTGTGATGGGGTGGGAAGTAAAACCATAGAAAAGCACAGACAATTAGGTGACTTTAGGCAGTAGTGGATACATTACTCCAACTTTGTAACACAGAACATCATCTATGCATTTCCTGTTGCAGTGAAACCGATGTATGATTGAATTGTTTTAGAAGCTCATTAAGACTACCACAAATAAACTCCGGAAAGAACATGTTCAAGACGATTGCTACAATCCACAAAATTTCTTAGCACTGAGTTGCAAGCTACATTTTTGCTGTGTAGCTATAAGATCTGGACAGAAATCACTAGATTCAGACATCACATCTCCTCAAGACTTCCAAGTGTCATCGGCATCCTGTGCCACCAAGATAAATCTTTTTTCCCCCAAACACTTCTCTACCCACGTGCCCTTTCAGCCCCACTCCCTTTGGTTTCAGTCTCTGTCCTGGCCTCCTCCAGTCCATAACAAATGCTCCTTCCACAACCACACCAACTTAGGCTAGATTGATTACTTTCTTTTCACTTGAACAATGATGTCTCACTCTGCTTAGCTCGTTTCCCATCTTCACTTCACCCATCTCTTCTCTAACCATCCACTGCACCCTCATAGTACTCTAGTTGACCTTTTCTATGTCTGCAAAACCTCCAGAACAAAGACAGCCAAAAGATTTCCCAGGCTTCCACCAGTGCACTGTGGCCACTATCCAGAGCTCCATGGCAACAGGAGCGCTGTCCAGCAGCTGTAGCCCATTGCACCACATCCATGGCCAACCGCACCATGTCCACAAGAATGTAAGAAATCAAAACTTTAGAGGTGTCTTGCTATCCTGGTCTCCCTCACTTTGCAATCCTCCATGGCAAGGTGTTCGACATGGCAGTTACCTCTTCCAGTAGTCACAATACTGCCTGACACACAAACAATCATTTAACACCTGTGAAAGGTTTTATTCTGAAACGGAACATACCACCTTTTCCTGAAAGTTTGTGTTATTTCCCAATATAATTAAACACTTGTTTAGGAAATGGCTTTCTTTGTGACAGGAGGAAGTAGTGATTCATCAGGATGGGACTCTTTGGAATGGATGGATTTCAGGGAGGCAGTCTCAGAGCCAAGAGGAAGAGAAATCGACAACAGCCAACAGTCCAGGAGGCAGGGGACTCAGATGGGAGAACCTCTCCAGACTCTTTCAAAACAGAGAATTGAACTTGGGTGTCTCATCTCCAGAAAACACCCTAGCCACCACGTTACCACCTACCCTGAGGTCTCCGAGTTTCAAAAGAAATTTGATTCACTTTGGAAATGAACACACACAAAAGTTAAAGCCTCATTTCCCCCCTCCTTTTCTAAAAGAGATTTCTTGGTTTTCTGGCCGTAGCACAATGGTTTGATAAGTTGCATTTCATAAATGGACACCATGATTATTAAACATAACTGCAGGAGAACAATGATCGTTGACAACTTTCAAGTTCACAGTGCCTTCAGACAGCCTTCCAAACCTGCAATGGGGGAAGAAGAAAGCCTCTTTTGCTGTCCCTGTGGCGAAATGGCTGACCTAAGAGCAAAAGGAAAATGGAGTGCTGGAAGCAGCTCCAAAGCTAACTTCAGAGACCTCATGCCCAATTCCACATTTGATTAAGCTGATTTTTTTATAGCACTAAAACCTATGCCACTGGTAAGTGTATCACTATTTTGATTAAAAACATGCACAAAACGAGAAAGGGATCAGACCCCGCCCCTCCAAATATAAACAAATAAATTGTAATTAAATCTAACAGGTTTCAGCTCTACATGCAAACTGGCTGTGAGCACAGTTTATCCTAGGCTTATAAATAGCTGTTGAATAGCTTGTTTTCCAACAGCTATATTGCTTCAAAACTCCATTCTGCCCATTTCAGGCTCGTCGCCTTACCCTGCAGTGGACATTACTGACCCTACTACTGCAGAGTCCCTCAGCTAACTGTTGTTTCTTTGGATTTCTTATTTAAACACAATTTCATAGTATCTATACACATGCTCACGCTTGGCTGCGTTCTCTGTGAATTCTGTGTGCTGGAGTCCAGGTGGCCCAGATCTTTGCAATTCTTGCTCCACTCTTCCATGCTATGAAACCAACTGACAATGGTCCAGTTTTCCCATCCTTTTAGAAAGAAACCTGCTTCTTCAGATGCAGTATGAATCCAGGGCAAGAGATCAATGAATTGTAAATCTACATCAAAACTAGTTCTGTATTTTCAAAGTGAGTAACTCACTTTATTAAGAGTTTAATATTGAGACTGATTCTAAAGTAGCACCATTTAGCTGAGTGGCTTCTCAGCATAAATTTAAGCTCTACCCTTCCTATAGTCAAGATATGAAATATTTGGCACTGGATGGCCAAATCGGTGGGTAGAGGACTTTTTTAAACAATTCTCCAGAGTAACTCTCTGTTCACTGAGTCAGAGGTAATCCAAAGGAACAGAATGTCTCTAATACATTTTGTTCTTTTATAGCTGACAATACAGGTGGGAAAGACATTTATAAATAATTGGATGCTGAAGGCTAGGGCAGTGGTTGACACAAATGGTTGACCTGCAAGTGAAAAATAAAGCTCATGAGCAAATGGACTAATGGTCCTCTCAAGTGAAGAAAGTTACCTGCACTAGACACTACCTCCGGAAGGCTGTGCAGCATGCCATCTTCGTCAGAATTAATAATGTACCTTTGGACAGCCATTCTTCCTCACACAAAAGGAAAGGTGACTCAAGCTGCACAAGCCAAAAGCACCCGTGTTTTGGGGGAGTCGTGGGATCTTCTATAGAATGAGCTCATCATACTTTATGGCCTGTGAGAATTGCCCCAAAGAAGATGCTCTCAGAGAGGCAAGGGGACAGTCAGCTGTTGCTGCCCTGCAAGATTGGTGACTTATTGGGCTAGAAATGCACCTGCTAAACTGGGCCAGAGGGAGACAGTACTGCAAAAGAGATCATCAGGTGGCAGTTGTTACCGTAAGCTCATACCCTCCACCACAAAATGAAGCACTTCAAACACACATGCTGTGTTCCACAATGCTCCGTACGTTTATCTTTACATCGGTAAAGGTGACTGTTGATTTTCTGAAGCCATAATCCTGCTACCATTGACTTACTCTGAAGTCCAGAAAATACTGGGTTTGGTTACCATGACAACACTCCCCCAAAAGATTTAAACTCTGCTACACCATAAACCACATGCTATTTCCTAGCAACCACACAGGTACATACAGCCTTCACTGAAAGTAATTTTAGAAAAGTTACATGTACATTAAAGATAATTCTACAGATTTCACATACATTATCCATCTTTCACTTTGGGCTACACTGAAAAACACCGTAACTGAGACAGACTTGAATCTTTCAAAAACATAAGAGTGACCAACAGGCAGACAGGAAATACAAGCAGAGAACGATCTACATGGCAAGTAAAGTACCCTGAGATCTGGTAGCAGTGCAGGTGGTGCAAGAGAAAAATTAAACCCAAAGCATGGTTTCTTCTCCACCTCTGGTTCCCCTTCACACCACTACTTACACTTTCACCAAATCTTACTCTCCTGGACTTGGATTTTCAAGCAACACCACCCTTGAGGGAGTACACAGATAATCCAAAATGAGAATACAGTAGTCACGCAAATAGCGTGTCTGTCTTGTACTAGGAAGATTTTAATTTAAAAACCACCAAAATGAAACCCCAAACAACAAACAAAACCCCCAACTCTGCTTCTTTTTTGCATACAGGACTAAGGCTTATGAATGTCCCCAGCTCTGGCTGCATTAATCTGACAAGCTTACCCATGAGCACACAGCATTTCAGAAATCACTAAGATCTAGAAACAATACTCCTTTTAATTTCTATAGGCTTTAGGTATCATTACAAAAAATTCAGGACTACTTCACAGAACATTACCAAGTTATTGAAGATATGCATTTGCATTACTCCTTACATCAGGAAGGCCTATGCTGTACGATCCAGCCTGGTACAACTACCTGATCTAGGAACCCATGGACGTAGAAGAGGTACAGCAACCTGTCTGAAACAACAAACTCCTGGAGAAGTTGAAGGGCCCCCACCAGGAACAGGAAACATTTTTGTGAGTCAGGTGCTTAAATGTTCCTTACAGCAAATAGGGCAAGCTCATCATCTCAATATGATAGATGTCCAAGGTGCAGAGTGGGCACTCAAGCCAGCTGAAAGTAAATGTCTACAAGAGATGTTTGGTAGCCTTGCCTCTCTCTTAGACTACCCGCAGGGCAGGTGTGATGTTAGTTTCACAACCTAAACCTGCTCAATTACTTTGCTGTCTAAACCATTACTTACAGTATGATAGATGCCTAGATTATTCTTCAACTAAAGGAGAGGAATGGGAAACTATGTGCCCATTTTCTGTATCACACCCTAGTGATCATTAAGGGTTCTCAGCTGCAGGATTCAAACCTATCTCCTGCATCCCAAGAGCATGCACCATTCCCCAGGGCATATGGCACAACTTCTCAGCTTGCGTTATGTCTTTCAGCCGTGTGGTCAGTTTTATTTGAAATCTCTCCACTCTGCATTCAGCACGATCATGGAGTATTAGAAATTGTCAGAAGAGCCACATCAAACTCCTCAGAAGGTAAAACCTCACACTCTCATTTTGCGCATAGCAAATGGTACAAAGTAGAAAACAGATGCTACTAATGCTTAGTTTACCTAAAACTGTTTGGTATTTTGGGCACTGAAAGCAAATGTTCCCAAATAACTTTGTACCGGAGGACTTATAGGGGTGCAGGGGTCCTGAGATGCCTGTTGACTCTCAATGCTGAAATTGTTGAGGATCGTTGTTCTCTTACAAGCTTCCAATGCTCCTCTTTTCCTATACAAACTAAGGGGCGGGGGAGGGGGGGGAGAAAGATGCATTTTATATTTAATGATATAAACGCCTATCACCCAGAACAGTTTTGGAAGTCCAGAATGTTGTGTGACTCAATACGAAGTAAGTTTAATCTACCAGACTGCTCTGTTTCCTTTGCCAGGTGGTTTATTGTTTTCTGAAGAAACCGTTTTCTCCATTCTGTAACACTTCTCCTGTCCAGCACCGCTTAAGAGCACAACTACAGTGCTTGTTGAATTTTACCTGCACCATTTGCAGGAGGAAAGGAAAGGTCAGATACGGAGCAGCAAACCTTTGCAAAAGTCCTTTTAGGGTATTCATTTAAGAAGTCTGGGCTTAGTCCAAGAAAAGCACTTCTCTACTAGCGATTTTCTTTATGGTAAGAGTTATTCAGGCCAGCACCTCTCAGAGAACAGCTAGCCTAAATTAAAAAGGCTCTGCACTGTAACACAGTTCATCACTTTTCGGCCTGCCCAATTTTTTTTCTGCCAGCTTTGCAGCCCCGAAGTATGCTCAAGAGGACTCTGATGTCTTAGGTGTCCTACTGAGTTGTGAAATGGACCTTCTTCCCACCAAGTTACAGAGTTGGGACGTTTATTTTCTGAGTTCACCCTACAGCTGGTATGTTCCACGTTCTACAGGACATACTAGCAGCCAGTTAAACAGTAGTACACTTCAAACAAAACACAAAGTGCAAGAAGTACAGTGACTTTTCTTACACATGATACTGCTTTAAAGAGAAAAACTGTATTTGAAATCAAGGCAATGCTTAGGGTTGCATTTCTCCAGGAGCTGTGGACCTGATGCAACTGTCTCACTATCTGGATGTCTTAATGCTCTCCATAGCACTTTGTATTTGGCAGCTGCATGCTTTTTCCTATTCCCCCAGATTTAAAAAAAAAAAAAATCTTAAAAGCTAGGTGCTTGACATATTGGGGCACATCCGTCTCCTCAATGCTTCCACCTTGGAACTTAACACAGATGAACACTGGTAAGAGACACTGCCCCATTGTATTTCTTTTTATTTCTGAGCTTTGCTTCTAATAATTATTTTGCTATAGAAAAGCCTGAAAACTGTCAAAACCTGTTCCTATTGTGACTGACTTTTAAGAGAGGTTCATAAACAGGTTTTTCTCTTCCACAAAGAACACGGCATAAGAAGAACCAAACCATTACACCTGGTGTTCTTGTCATTTCAAGGAGAAAAATGAGATAAAGTAATCAACAGAAGACTGTAGAAGTTAGGCGTTTTTTCCCCCCACTAGGCTATATGTTAGCAAGAAGAGCCTTAAAACTTGTTTGTTCTTGTAGTCTTTAAGTTTGGCTAACGTTTAAGTATCAAGATGTTCAAGAAAAGCATACCTATGCAGACACTTTTGCTTAAGATTTGTATTTGGCCATAATTAAAAGATGTATTTGTAAATATAAATAAGGTAAACTTTTATTATCTTTTCATATCCCCAAGGAAGTGTTGAATAAGCTGTTTACTTCTTGCTAAACAGCTGGTATGGTTGCACTTCAGAACTGGCAATAGTTGAGCAATGGTTCAAGCAGCCATTATACACTCAGTATCATCTCATGCTCAATGTTATGCTTCAGTGATGCAAGGTAAATGCCTTGTATCTTTACAGAAAGCTGATGTAGGGTTTAAGATATTAATACTGTTTGCTTTTGTGATACTGTTTGGTTTTATTAGGGAGGGAACGTGGGCAAGGAATGCCTGGTTTTTCCTCGAGTGTTCCTGCCCAAGTACCTTAGTAACATAGCGTACGGCTGGGCACCAGAAACTGTGGGTCATATTCCAAATTAGAGTACAGACGCATCTTATAATACTTAACAAGTCCACTTAAGATCTTTGTCAAGTAACCTGTAGATATTTGTTACCAAGCTTTTGAGATCCACAAAGACATGCACACGCTAGAACTGCTGAATGGCTGCTCATAACCAGTGTGAGCAGGATGCGACCAACACATCTGAACGCTCTGAACAATTCAGAACTTTTTATTAAGGAGAAGAAAAGAAACAAAAAAATTGTCTTTGTAACACTGACCTCACCCCAACGAATACAGATGAGATGGACTTTAAAAGTAAGGTTTAGGTAAGCCACATATTTTAGGTGACATGGGATTGGGTTTGGTTTTTTATTTGAATTGCATGTGGTTGAAATCATTACAGGTTGATTTCTTTTAGTGCCAGTTTAATATTATGGTATGGATGATTTTTAAAACATTGTGTAAAGATAGGGTCAAATGTAAATAATGCAATACTTGATTGTGTAAACAACTAAAGAACAGTTTAGAACAGAAAATGAAGACAAAAGAAGCAGCATGGTTTCAGTGGGTTGAATAGTTACACAACTGGAATATTATATTAATATGTAATAGTGCTAACAGCCATTTGACCTGTGTATTTTTTTTGTCCACTAAATACAGTTAGATGAGATTTCAACACAGCTAATATGTGCAACCAAGTACTACAGCAGTCAAAACCACGTGGTATTACTAGATGCTTTTTCTGTACCAAAATAACTAATATTTTTCTTCATTTTTGAACTTCTGTGGAAATAGATATTGTTATCATGTACTATTGCAGAACTGTATTTCCATACTTTTCCACTTCTTATAGCCCACCAGGTATCAAGTACTATTTTGCCTTTATGATAGTTCTGTAATATCCCAACCTTGCTTTGGTCAGACAAATACTCAAGTACGATATTTACATGTAGGAAATTGTGCCAGGAGTAGCAGCAAGAATGGAGGCTCTAACTCAGTTTAAAAATGATATAAAATATTTTACAGATCTTAATTCTTACAAGAATGGAAACATTTCTACTATATCATTGAAGCAGTTGTCAAATAAAAACCCCCATAATTTCCCTTAGGTGCTTGGGATTCTAAAATTGTAAAACGAACTGAAACTATCCAAAATAATATTACAGTACCAGTTATGAAGTTCAAAAACATGTGAAATGTGTTCACTTTTAATAACCAGAAAGTTTAATAACCATAAAGTCTTATTTGTTCCTAAGAGCACATGATGTAATAACAAATAATAAACATTTCATAAGAACAGAAAAGGGCATTACCACCTAAAAAAAAAAAAATCTTTTTTTCAAATCTCAACTTAAAGAATTGTGTAAGAATTTCTATTTTGCTCTCCTTTACATTAAAAAAAAATTTGTATTTTGTCTTAAGTATTCCACTCTGAAATGCAAAAAAAGAAAATCCCCAAATCCAAGAAATAGAGCATTTGTTTTACTCCAGTCCTGCTCAGACTTTGTCCCTGTCACTGATTATACAGGTTCTGCTGCTGAATGAGTAAAACAGTCAATGTAACTGCAGACAATTCTGCAAGTTTCTCAGCATTTGAACAAAGAAACCGACTGGGTTGTGGTGGTGGGTTTCTTCTTTATGATCTCTCTCACTTAATGCTTTCCTCAGATGATCTCTGGATTTTTTAAATTATAGAAGAAGATTATATAATATTTTAATTTCTTAATTATATTCTAACAAAATACTGGGATCTATTTAAGCCCATGGTATTACTTTGTGACATGATATCCTGCTTTATTGGTACAACAGAAAAGCAACCTAAGGTGCAGCTGGGATCACGACACCATTTATTCTCATAATAACCTTTGGAACAGGGCAACAAAGTGAAATTTAGTTCTTAGAAAACTTTCAGGGAAATTAATGAAAAATCTGCTCTGATATACGGGGGGCGGGGAGGGGAGAGAGTGCCAGCGCAATCATCTCTTTCAACCGCCAAACTTAAGTGAAGATGTTGACGAGCAGGTTGCAGCAGTGCCTGCCTCAGCCACTGAGAGGGGGACCCAAGCCTTCCAGATCTGGAGTGAGATGACCCCACAGACACAGCCCCTGCTCGCCCCTCCCGGGAGTATCCCCCAGCCCTAGACCAGCGAGGCGTATCTGCCTGTGCGTGCAAATCATAGTGGTTCGGTTCTCAGCTGAACGTCCACGCCGGGCAGCAACAGTTCATTTTGACCAGTTACAGGGGCCAAGAAAAAGGCAGGAAGGAAACCCAACAGCAAGTACGCGCCTTTTGCTGTTGAGAATTAAGCAGGGGGAGGTTTTATTCCGGCATACTAACGCCCCTGCCAGACGCCCACCCCCTGCCGTCAGCCACGAAGCTCGACACCAACTCCCTCCCCCC
>WAAD01034962.1:8672-31964 GCA_013389945.1 Fregata magnificens | reverse complement strand
TGTTTGTTGCCCAGGCTGCGTGCATTGGCGTAGATCACAATTCACAATCAGATCACAATTGCAAAAAAAGTAATGAAGGGGTGAATTTTCCCAAATCAAAAGCTGTTGCCGTACCCTTTGCACCAGAAAGAGGGTCTGGTTATCACATGCTGTGGTTGCAGTGTCAGCCCCCAAACTGCAAGGAATCTTGTAGCAGAGTGAAAGGGATGCTCTCAACCCCTCAAATGGCATGCCGTGGGTGAGAAGCACTTTCCAAATGATCTGCAGGGTTCTCAGTTCCCCACTGGTCCTGGGGGATGGCAGACGTGTGTGTCTGCTTCATGTGGCACTGATTCATACACACAAAATGAAAATAGACTAGCAGTCTATTCCAGTAAGAACAAGAGAAAATATAATACTACAAAATACAGACAGACAAGGAAACAAAGGTAAAACAAGAAACCTTATGAGATACCTGCCCCTTGTCAAGGTCTTCTTCAGGCAGGTGAGTGGAGGAAAGTCTTCTGCTCACCAGCATCCCTTCTGTTTGCAGCTCCCTGGAAGGGGCAAGGGAGGCAGTGGCCACAGGCATGGTTACTCACCTGATTCACAGAGTATTTCCCTGTCTTCTCTGTATGTTTTTTTTAACAGGGCCTGATGTCTTTTAATCAGCTATATCCCTGGGATATTGGGAGCTATAGTAGGTACATTGATAAAACTTTATGGAGCCTTGTTTTCTTCTCCCTTCCCAGTTAAATCCAATAGTAAACATCTCTCGTACATCCAAGCTGCTAATCCCATCCATTGTCTGGACTGGCCAGCTGATATAATATTTTATAACTCTTCAAAAACAGATCCTATAGATGTCTTAGCAATTTTGCAACCTGACCAGAGATGCTGCATGAAACCTGTAGAAGTCACATTTAAAAGTGTCAAGACCATACCCTACCAGTATTTTGCAGGACTCTAGTATCATCACAGTTGCAGGCAGTAATTTTAAACAAGACTTTTCCACATAGCAGAACAATGGTAGCCACAGCTGAGTCCCACATTAGGAGTTTCAAGGCACAGAAGCACAGAACCACCCAGTCCAGGAACCTGCCAGGTCTAGTGCATATGAGGTCTGCACTGACAGCCAGGCCAGCAACTTTGACACTGCTCCTAGAGAAGAGTTAGCTGCCTGTTTTTGTTTTGCAACCAGCACACATATGAAGGGCTTGACTATGTAATCAAAGGACTAGTTGGGTTTGCTATTTCTTTTCTTTTCTTTTTTTTTTTTTTTTTTAAATGCATGCAGCATATGTTGTTTCTGAGGATTTAAGCTCATGCAGCGCAACTCAGATCTGAATTAAGACTTATTGACCATGGTGCCCAGCAAACTAACTGTACAAAAACAAGATCTCCAAATTTCAGCTGGAATATATTGCAAGCATCACTAAGAAAAACCTGCAACTCTGTTTCCCTGTTTGTGTCTTTTGAAGAGATGTTTTACCTAACCTAGTTTCCTAGGTTAGTTTCTACCTTAAAAAAACAGCGTAGTGGTTTCAATCCATGTTTTGGTAAACACCTTAAAGTCAGCACCAAAACTATTTCTAGTCCTATTTTGTAATCTAGTGCTACAGACCTTTAAACACACCATTGATGCTTACAAGAAAGCCAAATAGCACTTTTGCCTTAAAGTTTGCCCCATGTGTATTATCTTGATCTTCTCTAGTGCCCAGACAGGCATAGGAAAAGAATAAAATGCTCACACACTTCCTAACAGTTAAGTAAACTCAGAGACAAGCCAGAACATAAGACATTAACAGATGCCAGGCGATGTTTCTACATCTCTAACACAAACACAGCTTTGGAGATCACCTCCTAGAATCAACCTTATCCTTTAAATCTACTTAAAAAAGCAAAGAGAACAAGATTTCTCATGCCAGGACACACTGAAATTGCACAGTTCCCAGCAACTTAAAAAAGGCAAAAGAGTTGTTAGTGTGTCTGCATTCTAGTCTCTTTACAAGACTAAGCCCTGGTCTGCTAAATGCCATGAGAAAATGCTACTGAATATCTGGGGGTCTTTTTTTGACCTCACCCTCGTCACTTCAGGCTTTAAAGTAGCACATGTAAAAGACTGAAAGTAGAGTAGGGAATGGAGGATTAGATCTTGCCTCAGCTCATACCTGCTGAGATGTCCTGGGCAAGCATAGATGGTTTAAGTAAAAAGAAATGAGCAGTTTCAGAAAGTACAACTTCAAGTCAATTGAAGATGGTACACCAGTCATCAGTACATGGCACTGGTTCAGACAGTCTTCCAAGTTTTGTCACTGTCTCCCCCCAGAATGAGAGCAAATGACATCCCATGACTCACTGGACTGCTAGTTTGGGATGTGCAAGTTTCTTTGTATATGCCAAGCCTGTACCTGAGTACCTACCTGCAAGTAGAAAGTTTAGTTTGCTTTGTTTGGGATTTTGGGTTGGCTCTTGTAGCTCACTTTTCTCAGTCACAGAAGTTGGTCTCAGGTTGGCAACAGAACAGGTTTCCTGGACACCTTCGGGTCTATATGTCTTTGATATGTATATAAAATATCATCTATTTCTCTTCCTTACAGGCGCTTTAGATGCCTGCTTTCATTCAGAGCGGTTCAGGTAGGTCTTAATAGAGTAAAATGAAACTGTGATTTCAAATCACATGATAATATCCCATCAGTGTCCCATAGGTGGTCTTTAGTGTGTTGCATCAGTGTTACTGGCTGAGCCATAGTTTTGACATTGGCTGCTGGAGCAGTCACACCTCTGGCCAGTCGCACCTAGCTGGTCCTTCTGTCACCTTGCTGTTACCATTGCCTCTTCAGGCACAGAGCACTAAGAGAACCACTTTTTCACTCACAGTCCACAGAAATGAGCACACTGTCAAGTGAAAATTCATTCCTTGAAGTAGAAAATACAAAGATGCTCTCCTAGACTGAAGGTCTGGAAAGTTGTAGAATTTGTTTGTCACTAAGTGGCTTCCTAGAAACTTTGAATAAGAGTGTTATCAGTCACTTTCTAGACATGGACACAAATCTTTTTGCCCTGAAATCCCACTACAATCAGATGAACAGCATTTAGTTTTTTTCCTTTATGCTCAAAGGAAACACTAACGTGCAGTAACGTAGAGCTCTCTGCCGCAAGACTGGGGCGTCCATGGGATTAATTGGCCAGGGTTCCTGTGATGTGCTGAGAAAATTAATTTACTTCACTGTAAAACCACCCTGTGAAACGCAGGACTGAAAGCTAATGTCAAGCCTCCCTACACATTCCCAGGCTTTTGGGAAATCTTAGGTGCTAACTAACTCTGGGTCATTGGCGCAATTGGGTTGTTAACACACCATTTGATAGCACTACATACCAGGGAAACAGGGTGTATTTACTGAGCTACAAGACAATTTCCAACATAACTGCATCAGCAAGGCTCCTGCTGCACCTCCTCACAGCAATGCCTGTGTGTCAGAGGTTACCAACGTTCCTGCTAAACCATGGGTCACTCCTTTATTGGTATCATGATGACAGACAGCAAAATTGTGCCTGTATGAGTGAACTGAATCAGGTCAGAGCATATTCTGTGACTACCCACACTCCTCAGCTGTTGGCCTGTCCTTGGTGTAGTTTTGGCCCATGCCAGCCAACGCTCTCCCAGACGTGTGCAGGACATATAGTTTGAGGAATAACACAGGGCAGGGACTGTTCCCAGTGGGGAGAAGAGAGGTGTTTTTCCTGTTCTGGGAAGCAGAACAAGGAGTTAGAAATGTAGGTCCAAGGCATGCCATGCCACCGTCTTCAGGGCCTGAGACTGGATCCTGGTCCATTTTATTTAAGAGTGAGACCATGTGTACATGGACCAAGCACAAAGCAGGTGTATCATGTTGATTCAGTAACAAAACAGCTATGCAGTCCAACCTCAGTGCTTCTCCTACAGACTCAGCAAGAGAAGGTCGTGTCATAAGGTACCTAGAAAAGGGGCTTATTTTTCAAGGGTAGAATAGCAGGAAAAACACACCTGACCACCATTTGGCCCAGTCACACACCTCTGTTCATGTCAGCTGAGTCTCTGACCTATTTTATGAATTACATTTAAAAAATGAGAACGTCAAGTATTTTGTGGCTTGTGACTGGTCATGTTTTATTGTCCCTCCACCTTCTTCATTCCACAAGAGTTGTCTACAGTGTTTGGTACGCCCCACCTTCTCCCTCTCAGTATGCAAAAACTATCCAAGACTGGACCTACTCTGGTTATTGACATATCTAGGTGGATGAAGAGGCCTTTTCTCTCAGGCACTCTCTTTTGGAGGCAAAACTGAAGATTTATCAGCCACAGCCCAGGCTCTTTTATTTGAAAATTCATTTAACAAAATCTTCCTTAAAAGTGCCTTTTGACATCCCTACACGAGATAAGTAGATCATGCTAAATGATCAGAATCCTTCCTCCCATCCTTAAAAATAATCTAAATGCCATAAAGCAGCTTAGGGGAGGTTTTCGCACAGAAGAGCACTAGAAGTCTGTTGTGAGCAGCCTGTACTGCAGGATGTCCCAAAGAACTGCACTGCAATTCAAGGCTGTAGCAAGCCAGGTCCTCATAGCCTAGCTCTGGAGTTGTTTTTGCCACTGCAGCAGCCCAGAACCATGGAAACACAAAATTACCACCTTCCCTTTGCTGTCTCTCAGGAACAGCATAGATTCTGCATAAATGTCTGCTTACGCACAAATCTCCAGAAACAGAACAGCAACAAAATATTTATGACTCTCTGGTATAAAATTCATTAGTCATTTGTCTGTCAATCTATGGTTCCCTGTTTTAAAAGCCAACACAATTCCTTTAGGTGATGACTGGGGACGATATTAGCTGGAGAGCCCATAAGCCTTTTGTGAATTATCTGGGCTGCAGGCACTTAGCTAATATGCTTTATCTTAAACTCAATTACGTCTCCATAGTAATTGCTGTTTACACAGTATGTTTGCTAACCCAGGATAATATTCTTTTTATGTGATTCTTCAAAATTAAGCTAATATGACACCAAGTTTATTAATTTTCATTGAAACACTAGGGAAAAGCTATTAAGGTGCTGGTCATCAGCCTAATAGCAATAATATATATTCCTTTTCTCTCTTAGGATCTGAAGTGGACAAAATAGCAATTGCTAACAGATGTGCTATTCAGATGAATATCTGAATGGAGTAGGCCTATAAATACAAGAGAAATCTAAAGTGATAAAGTGTTTTATCCATTACCATAAGGGTTGGATTTCCATCCAAGCAACACTACTGAAAGGAAGACAGAAACCATGCTAGATTGACTCTAGTGATGTGATATCCATCTGGATCTGACCTCTGTGGACGAGAAGGAGCTACACCATCTGATTGCTCCTGAGGCCAGAGGTTCTGAGCACTCACTTGAAAACAAATACTATCTACTATACAGAGGTCCAGCCATGGCCTGACCCTACCGGTCAAGACTCTCTACCAGCACAGAACTGAAACAGCCCTCGTCCAGAGACAACATACTCTCTGTAAAGGTATAAATAACTTGGACTTCCATCTGTCATTAATTGGTGCAAGTCCAATGAAGTTAATGTTAAATGGATTTATACCAGATGACAACCTGGCCCTGAGCCTCTTAGAAAGTCACTCACGTTCAATCAAAACACAATTAATTATGTGTTTTTCTCAGACGTTTTGTTTGATATGGATTGGTGCTGCTGTGTTCACTCTGCCTTTAGATTAAAAGTTGTTGGGGCAAGGACACAAGAATTTTATCATCAGTCCAGGTCCATTGAGAGGAAATAAAGCAACTTATATTGCTAAAGAACAAAATAAAACAAAGAAAAAAACCCAAGCCACCACAATGCCCCCATTGGGTCCTCCCCACCCCAACTAAAACTGACAACACAAGTAGACAAATCCTTGAAAGTACAAGACTCAAGGTTTTTGACCCTGCTTAACAGGGACAATGTGCTTGCCTGTCTCTGTTCTGCCACAGTAAAGTCTGTGGGAGCTTTGATTTCTTCTGGAGCCAAAGTTCTTGTCTTCAACAAGCCATATATTTGAAGGGAACCTCTTGAAACCATTTTATAGTTCAAGGAGATTGCATATTTTGATCTTTGAAACAAGAGATTGGACAACAGGATTTACTGTTGGTCATTAGCTTCATCAGACATTGCTACCTTTATTCCCAGTCTTCACAAACAAGCAAGCAATAGTTTAATTTATGCATACTGATATATATTTGTTTATCCTTTAAATATGGCCCTAGAGTTTCTGAAAAGGTTCCCTACAGTCATTCAAAGCTTGAAGAACAGCCCTTTTGCATAGGTATGAAGTATAAGAATTACAACCAAGTGCCTCAGGACAAAGCATGCATCATTTATAAAGATTTCCCAAATGCAAGTAAACAGAACCTCAAAAGCTATCTGCATAGGGCTTGTTATATATAAAGGTAAATAATCAAACATGTATTTATTACATATTATATACTTATTATTACTTATTATTACGTACATATTACTTATATTACTAGCAAATATTTTTCCTAGTCATACACTTTCTATAATGTGCTTTTTCAAACAGCTCTGTATATACCTAGCCAACTATTCCTTTTTATTTTTCAATCATTTATTTTAAAATCTATTTATTTATTTGTAAATAAAGGATTATGGTTAATGGGTAAATAGTAGACTCTGAAAGATGAGTTTTCACTAGGGCTGTGGGACAAGTAAAGCACTACATTCAATAATATGAGGATAGAGTGATGAGATACCTAGAAGAGTTCCCTCAGGGATCTCTAGGTACAGACCTGGTGCATGTTGAAGAAAAAGACCAGTTCATTTTATGTTCTTTTTCCAACTTCACTCTGTTTCCGTAAGTATGTAGTTAAGTAGAAATGGGAATGATGCCTGACTTAATTTAATGAAGTTAATCACATATTTGTCTCTAACAACAGCAGGAATGGAATAAGTATACAGCCCAACAGCAGAATCCTTGGTGAGCACCTTTCCTGTAAACCCCTAAATTTGTCTACAGATTTGCCTTCTCAAGGTCTTTTCACATAAGTAGATTTTCAGGTTGTTTCCTTCCTCTTGTGACTTGCCTTAGTCAAAGAGCATTTTTTAGGTACTCAGAGACTTCGGCAACAGCACAAAGGGTTCCTATTTATTTATTGCCATTATAAGCACAGATACCTAACCCTAACTCCCTATCTTAACCTCTTCCTTAACCACTTTTTCTTATTTTAGTTACTAATACGGAGCTCTAATCCACAATCTGAGAAAAAATTAGTCCATCCTGGAATCACTTTCTAAGAAGCTGCAGGATGGAGTTATATCTCCTGTTGCAGTCTCCTTCCAGCTGTACCATGCACAGTCCTATCACTGGCTGTGTGGGCTTTGTACAGACACACATTATTACACAAATTGGATTTTCCTTCACAAGAGAGAATACAAAAAGTGACAACTAAAGAAAGCCTGTTGTCAGACATTAGTTGGTTTTTTCAAAATCTAATGAGAACTATAAAAATGTCACATTGACTTCTCAATCTTAATTTCTGTGAATCCAAACCAAAGATCAGAATAAAACTTAGCTCTTCCATTTTGCATTTAAAAAGGAGCAAAAAATTCACAACAAATAACTCCTTTGTCTAATTAGATGCTCATTAAAATGCAGAATGTGCAGTTTCAAAAGTGTTGTCATTCTTTGTATTTTTTCCTGTACAAATTCCTTTTAGGCAGTTCATTGCAAGGTTTGGTACCCGCTTTTTGAAATATTGTGCAAGTTGTTACTCATATCCCAATGCTGCTATGCATCTTATCTAACAAAAACCATATGTTGAAAACATGAGAAGTTCTATCCTACCAGGGGATGCAAGCTAGCACAAAACGTTACAGCATCTCCCTAAATATCAATTATGCACTAGGCTGCCCTTATAGACTGCAGCTGAAGTGGCCTATATAATGTCCAAGACTTTCACCTCATAGGCAACTGTTCAAGCTAATAGGACATTTGTAAAAGATTTGGGGAGAATCCTGTAGCAGCTGTATTTTTTTAAACTGACTTCAATTCTGGAGGGTTTTGTTCTTGCTGATAGTTGCTTGGCACTTTCTGAACAAGCTGAATGGATCCAGCTGTAAGGGAGCGACGTGCCTCCTCACTTTCCAAAGGTAAACTTCTAACCACCCTGGAGCCAGAAACTCTGCTTATGCTTAGGTGAGGATACAAGCATGCAGAAAACTTTCATATAATACTCGGAGGTGCACAGTGATTTTAGAGTACTCAAAAGTTTAAACAACAGTTTCTGTTTATTTATCATCAGTTTGGGCACAGACGCCTGCCTTGTCTTCAGAAACCAGTCCAGCCCACTGCAGTGCAGTCTCAAAGCATCCCTTTGCTTTGAAGTCAGATCCTGGAAAAAAGGAAAAAAAAATCAAACTGCAGAAAGAGGAGGTCATCTTTCCCCTTCTTTAGTAGCTCTGCAGTAAGGGAACCTGCCTAGATAAGGAAGGATTGTGTTTAATATCCCAGCCTGTCTTCAGGGATTTGAAACTTTCCACATTCCAGGCAACTGTTCCTACCACTGCGATAAACCCTACCTGCAGATTTTGCAGAAACCTTCTAGCAGACTGTTTCACTTTGATGGTACCATAAATACACATTAAAGAGAGAAACTATCTGTGTGATATAAATTACACATTTACTGCATCAGTAAATAAAAACTGGGTTTTTCCAGGTGATTCTTCTCCACAAGGCTATAGCCTTGCTCATGCTTCTCTAGTTCATTAATATCAAACTACTCTATTAAAGTGAAACTGTTTTAGTAGACAGGATCGAAAAATTCCCTCTTTGGTGCACAAGGCTGTAGTCCAGGTTGCTGGTGATACTGGTTCCAAGCTACTGAGGCAGGAAAAGATCAAAACCATATATTCTCATCAGTAGGTGGTGGGAGGAAATGCCACAACCACCTCCTCTTGCAGCTCCAAGCAGAGGCAGTTCCTGACCCAGTCTCCACAGTAAGCATCTAAATCCTTATGAGAGAAATGGATTTAATACATACTTTCCTCCAGTGCTTGATAGGCTCTGGCATTTCTCTCTTCATCAGGCTGACTTTGGTGCATCCCCTTTTGAGGTACAATACCCTCTCATGCAGCTTCCACTGGGCTAAAAGGCTGATGAAAACATAGCACTGCAGTGCTTAGCATGTTGCAAGATAATTCCCCTTGCAGATCTAACAGTGAGTTCTGTGAGGATCTCTTCTTCCTGTTGGTCTTGCTAATGAAACCTGCGATCTACTCTAAAACCATTGAAGGTTTTACTAGACCTAATCAGTTGTTTGTTCCTGATACCTAGTGCACCTGGCTCATTCCTTTTCCTCTAATCAGGATGCTGCTTTAAATGCTTTCAGGTCCATAAAGTTCTTGGAGGACACAGATGACTGCTTAAAACCATCTGGACTTGCCAGGTGGTATAATATATACTAATCAACTACGGAGAGCAGTTCCCTTATAAGCATTACTAGTTACCAGCAAACTTTGGATTCATCATATTTTATCAACTACGATTTCCATAATTCTATTCCTTCATCCTAATGCTTAATCTGTCTGCTAATGCTGGAAGGTCTATAACCGTATTCACAAAAATGACATGAAACCTTGATTTTGAAATCAAGGTTTCAAAATCAAATGCTCTCATGTGTGGAAACACCAGGGTTACAATTGTCTGTGAAATTGTAATTCATCTCCTTCATGCATACACTTTGTTTAGCCTCTAACACCAAATTTACACTGTTTGGGTTTTTTTCCAGACCTATATCTTGTCGAAGATGTACAGCACTCCTTGAACAGCCACTTAATAGGGTTTTTTTTTTCTCCCTCTGAAGGGTAAGCAGTCCCATGAATGCTTTGCTTTCAGATCTGCCTAGAGGGCAGAGCAGTTCAAACTAAAGCAAACCGGTCTTCTGAACTGAGGTAGAAGAGGCAGAGACAGTGGCAGCTCTCCTTGGGGGCAGTGTCAATAAAAACAGAATGCAATCAGAACAGGATATTGTATCCCAATAAGCATGTCCGCAGGCCCACAAAGAAAGATGAGGTAAGTTCCCTCTTCAGCCTCCCTCATACCTGCTTCTGCTGCAACCGCTGCTTTGACCAGCAAAAGACAAGAGCATGGACACTACCGGTAGACAAATCTGCTGGGAATTGTGCGAATACAGAACATGATATTCATTACAGAAACCATGGAGCTACAAAGCTACTTGTATACACGAGTGCAGCTACCCACTCAGGGAAAAAGGTAGAATCTCTTGAATTCTACTTAAAGTGAGAAGCAGCAAACTTTGTTGCTAAACTGAGGACTATCTGAGCTCTCCCTATACCAGCATTTATGAACAGAGTCTGTTACCTAGTTATCTCCCAGCTATCCAGAATACCTTACCAAATGCAAGGCGATGAACTCTTATGATAGTCATCAGGAAATACCCCCCAATCTCTCTTCCTACCATTTGTCTGAAAGAGCAAAATCCCAGAAGCAAAAAGGCAAGATGCCTCCTTCTCAGCTCCCACTACGGTTTGATCAAGGATTGCACACAATCAGCCTCTGTCTGGTTTGTTGCTGTCTGTATTCTGGGGTACATGTGCCACAACCAGATACACAAGCCTGCGGAAAAAGGTGCGTATGGCAGGATGGCATGGCTAGGAGCATGTAAGCTGACATTCCTTGGTGGCCAACATCACGTAGGCTTCAGTTACTACTGATTATCTGCATGCTCCATTTGCTCTAGCAGGGATCTGCTTATAAATTAATGGTGTTCAGGTTGCCTCAGGAAGCAACCTAGAGTAAGGACGTGGCACACTGAGTACCCAGACCCCAATTTCCTCTCTACAAGGAGATAATTCTTGAAGGTATGTACAATTACTTGTAACTCCTTTAGAAACTTCCCTCTAAACATGTGTTTTCCCCCAGGAAGGAATATGGAATAATTATTCCTTTGGGAACTGGTTCTGTCTAAAGCTCTAGTAATTTGAGCAATATGCAACAGGTTGGAAATGTCAGAAATGGGAACTTAAGATGACTTTGGCCACGTAGAATCGATTGCCTTCAGAGGGGCCACATTACTGAAAATAAAATTTCTGCTTTGAGTACTCTGTGTACCTATTTTCCTGCATGTGTGATGGATTTATTGTATGCTTTCATAGCCTCAAAGAAGACTGAACTTTCGTCTCTTTTCAAACCTACCTGAAACACCATCACTCCAAAGGCACAGTGAGAACTGGACTGTTTCTGAACTTGTCTCCTGCTGAGAACAGGAAAAGCTCAATGAAGGTCTTCACGAATTTCAAAAGGCAAGACAAGCTGCTTGAAAAGATGTGTTTGTTTGAGATATTGGGTTTGTTTTGGGTTTGTTGTTTTGTTGGGTTTTTTGCTGTAGCAAAGAGGCAAACTTTTCCAGAAGGGATGTTTTGTCAAGAGAACTTATATCTTTTATTAAACCAAATGCTGCAGCTGGAAAAAAACAAGCAGATTTTAGGAAATCTGCAAAGAAATGGAGAAAGTTTTATGTGCCTTAAAACTTGCCATCTGCTCTAGTACAAGGTATTTCTTCTCTCTACAATCCTTCTCTTGTTTATAACCTTGGACCATCATAAGTATAACAGAAATTTATATTTATTTGATATTACAAATCTTTGTATAATAGAATAGCCAGTAGGTCTCTCAGCAATAAGCTGATTTGGTTTATAGGGAAACAGTTAATGCCTTTTCTTGACTCAGAGAACTAACTTGAACTCAGGCCCCACACATCCTAGCTCTTTGCTTGGCTGGTTGATAATCTGCAGTGGAGTGCTTGGTCTCTCTATGATCTGAAAGTCATATCTATCCAATGTTGCAGTAATCTCTCAGTAACAGCTTTGCCACAAAAGCTGCTTTCTCACATACAGCTGGTTTTACAAAATCAACATTTTTCTGACCAAAAAGTTTCTCTCAAAAAAATTTTCATTCAGCTTTTTATCAGGGATTGTGGAGACAGGTAGAAATAACCAGTAATAAAAAAAAAAAAGTAACAAAAAGCTGGAGAAAAAAAAATGCTAAAAGCAAAATATTATGAAATATCCCTGATCACAAACAGTTTCTGTCAGCCTAGGCTTGGGAGTGGGAAGAAAGACAGGTTTAATAAAAAGTAGAAAAACAATTCTCATTAGCAAGTAGACAATTTCCAGAACGAAGTGCTCTTGAAAACCCCTGTGGTGGGTTGACCCTGGCTGGACATCAGGTGCCCAACAAATCTGCTCTATCACTGCCCTTCTCAGCTGGACAGGGGAGAGAAAATATAAGGAAAGGCTCATGGGTTGAGATAAGGGCAGGGAGAGATCACTCAGCAGTTACCATGACGGGTAAAACAGACTCAACTTGGGGAAATTTCTTTAATTTATTACCAACCAAATTACAGTAGGATAATGAGAAATAAAACCAAGTCTTAAAACACTTTCCCCCCACCCCTCCCTTCTTCCCGGGCTCAACTTCACTCCCAATTTCTCTACCTCCTCCCCCCAAGTGGCGCAGGGGGACAGGCAATGGAGGTTGCGGTCAGTTCATCACACGTTGTCTCTGCCGTTCCTTCCTCTTCAGGGGGAGGACTCCTCACACTCTTCCCCTGCTCCAGCATGGGTCCCTTCCACAGGGTGCAGTCCTTCAGGAACAGACTGCTGCAGCGTGGGTCCCCCATGGGGTCACAAGTCCTGCTGGAAAACCTGCTCCAGCTTGGGCTCCTCTCTCCACGGGTCCGCAGGTCCTGCCAGGAGCCTGCTCCAGCACGGGCTTCCGACAGGGTCGCAGCCTCCTTTGGGCATCCACCTGCTCCAGCGTGGGGTCCTCCATGGGCTGCAGGTGGATATCTGCTCCACCATGGACCTCCATGGGCTGCAGGTGGATATCTGCTCCACCATGGACCTCCATGGGCTGCAGGGGCACATCCTGCCTCACCATGGTCTTCACCAGGGGCTGCAGGGGAATCTCTGCTCTGGTGCCTGGAGCACCTCCTCCCCCTCCTTCTTCACTGACCTTGGTGTCTGCAAGAGTTGTTCCTCTCACGTATTCTCACTCTTCTCCCCAGCTGCAGTTGTGCAGGTTTTTTTTTCTCCCTTCTTAAGTATGTTATCCCAGAGGCCCTACCACTGTTGCTGATGGGCTCGGCCTTGGCCAGCGGCGGGTCCGTCTTGGAGCCGGCTGGCATTGGCTCTGTCAGACATGGGGGAGGCTTCTAGGAGCTTCTCACAGAAGCCATCCCTGTAGCACTCCTGCTACCAAAACCTTGCCACACAAGCCCAGTACAATACCTTGGTTTGGATTAAAGAGGGGAAGAAAAGGATTTAAAACAGATCATGACAATAGAATTTTATCTTAAAGGATCCAGGGTATAAGCTGTTGTAAGGTGATGAGAAGTGTGAGGAGGTATTGGTGTTATTTTAAAAATAGAGAAAAAAACCTCAAATTGCCCAACAGAAAAAGTGGGTTTCAGCCCTTCAACAGACTTCTTAACAAGACTTCAAGTTAATTCTAGGAATTTCCTTCTCCCCGTGGTTCTGAAGTATGACTACATTTCCTTTTCAAGAAGTAGAGTTTAAAAACAACACTGAAATGCATCACACATTGTTCAGACACCTGTAAGGACTGCTTCCATCTGCTGCCAAACTTTCCCTGATGAGTGTCCTTCATAAATCAGCCTAATTTTTTATTTAACTCTTCACCTTTCAGAGAGTGAGAATAAGTTGCATCTCTTTTATAGCCACTGCCAGGTGCCACAAAGGTAGAACTGCTCTCTGTACCTCCGACTGGGTGGGTAGTACTTTAGGAGTTAGTTAGTTGATGTGACTAAGCCTCCAACTCCAGGCAACATATTTTGAAAGTCCTGGAATTAAAATGAGATTAAGGAATGAAACAATAGAGTAAACATTAGCCAACCAGTGAAGAAATACTGAAGAGAGAAGGATTTCATTGCAGACCACAGTATTTTAAATAACAATCTATCCAAAATAGACCTCACTCTCCAAATATAATTTCTAGCAATGTTATTTCAGAAGGAATGTAGGAGGTGATGCGCAAACCAGACCTGCTAATATCAAATCACAGCACACCAGCCTCCTTTTTCAGCAGTCTAGGAAAATATCACCCGTACACAGTTGGTTCCATCAGTGACATTTAAAAGGCCAGTTTGTTGTAATGTGGTCAAGCTTTCTACACCTTCTGTTGGCAGCAGGGACGAATTCTTTCTCAATCAGAGTTTTTCATATCTTGTCCCAATATTTCCTGCTAACCATCTTTGCTAATCAGAACCAAATGTTTCAGTGGAAAAAGAGAGAAGAGAAGAGAAAGTCAGGCGCTCTGAGGAAGGCTGCAGAAGTGGAAGGGATGTGGCACTGACCCAAAATTTCTCTGAGGAGTAGAAAGGGAGGGATGAGAAGTGTCACCCTCAGCTGTGAGGAAAGGTGGTGCTCAGGCACCCCAAAGACTGCACTCCTAGAGCATAGCCATGCTGGAAACATGACTTTTGCCAGGTTATCACTTGTTTTCCTTCACTTTGAGTACTGAAATGGTTTATGCAGCACGGTGGGGCAGAGGGATAAAAAAATATAAACATCTTGCCTCTGACTTTGAACCAGGACAATTTGCCTGAATTATAGAAGTCACTGTGGGGCTTCCCTTCCTCTTCTGCATCTCTCTGTTACTGACTCCAGCCCCTAAGCCTCTTGGGTGATGTTCACACAGCTAAAATTCTTTTATTTAACAATACTGAGCACCCACTTTTATCCCAAACTGCAATATATGACCTTAGAGGTAGGCATCAAGCCCAGGACACTTACCCTTGACTCCAGGACTAACTTCAGGCAAGCAAAGCTGCAGCTGGCCAGGGCAGCAAACCAGGTGCTGTGTTTCCCTCTGCTTCCCCACAGCCCATGCTCCTGCTGTGTGGGGTGCAAGGTGGCAGATACAGAGGTGCAAGGCTGCTGCAGGTCAGGGTGGTGTCACTGCTTCATGTCTTTTCTCTCCACTTGCCCCCTTTTTCCCTTGCAATGACAATTCCCACTCCCCGTCACACACTACCACTTGTACCCCATAGCCTTGTCCTCCCCCTCATGTACAGCCACAGCTGCTGAGATGGAGAAGGGGGGGCAGTTCCCACTGCATGCCGTCCCATCCCATCCTCTTCCCTGTCCCAGCCAGGCTGCAAAGCAATCCCACTTTTACCACCAGCTTCCAGATGAAGAAATGCACTTTATTGACTGGCACAACCAACATGATGCAGCAGACAAGCACCAAAACCATAGCTGGAAAAGACGTCTCAGTGCTAGGCCCATAGGCAGTCCACCAGGTCCAAGGCTAACTTGGCTCTGATTCCCACATCTGCAGAACTGAGCCAGTGGCATTCACTTAGAGGTTAAATGTAAAGAGACAACAGAAATCTAAGATGCCTGCCTTCCTCCACTGCTGAAGCAAGTGGGACTGTTAACAGGTTCAAAATAATCAAGCTCAGAAATTTAATTTAAAAAATTATAAAATGGCCTAAGTCCTGCAGAAAGTGTTGTGAACTTAATATGGGCTGATTCTGTCAAGAAGAAACAGGCTAACAGTAACCATTTGACTCAGTTACACCAGCACTGCCATCATTTCTCAGCTAGAAGAAGAACAGTAGTAGGCAATTTTGAATGTCAGGAGGAGCTATATTTAATACCGCACATGTTTTGATAGGTCCATGCAGTGCACAGAGCCTCTTCCTGAATGAGGTCAAGCTGTTTCCCCGACTCATTTCACAACAAATTCTCCCAATTTCTGTTCTGAAAGGATTTTTTTTTTTTTCCCAAGGCAGACTTCTGTATTTTGAGTATTGATTGGAAAAGGTGCCAGGAGTTTTTTGAGTGAGCACAATTTGGGCCCCCACTCCAACCTCCCTTTTTTATGGCTGCCTGAAGTGTGAATGGGAAGAAATCCCAGCCTGTCATATGGTGCTCTCCGAGGAACAAGACATCCCAGCTCAGCTCTGCTCTAGACTCCTTATCTCCTGGCATCCCACAGGCTGGAAGCCTCTTCCGTTATTCCAGTCTATTGTAGAGCATGTATTTTCATTATTCCAGCCTATTACAGAGCATGCATCTTCATTATTATTTTGACCATTTATCTGCATTAGCCCCCTAAAAGCTCAAATTCCCAAGTTCTTTCTGATCCTCAGTATAAAAATATGCTGTATGCATATGCTTATTTCAACACTCAGATTTATTTAGATATTATTTTTTCAATGACTTTCTATCTTTTTTTTTGCATGGGATTTATCTTATCTACCATTAGCTGTCAAGCTACTTATATAGGTTGTCTTTATAGGTAAGGGAGAGAGGTTACAATTTATTCCATCCAAACACAGACTCTGTTTAGCCCCTGCTCTTTCTCCATTGAGCATAGGGAGAGCTGAGACAGCCAGCTCTGTCTGCATGCCTAAATCTTAGGCAGCTCATGTTAACAGGGTAAAACTAATCACAAAAGCTAAAAATCAACACTTATTCAACTAATTTTTTTAAGCTAAATTGTATCTCCACTGGGCTTTTTTGTTTTCTTTAGTGCAAATCTAGGGATGCATATGGATAAGGATTCACTTTGGATGAGCTCTTCACCATGAGAGCTCAGCAGGTCCACACTGATCCCAGCTGTGCCACCATCTTTCTGTGCGAGAAATCCCCCAGCAGACTGTTTGAAGGAAGGTAGCTCTCCACTCCCATTCACATTTTTCTTCACCTTTCTTTTTGCTTTCCCTCCCTTCTCCAACGCCCACAGAGATTACTTTTACCTCAGGCTGCAGGCTCTTGTGCAGACCCAGGACTAATCCTTGCTGCACCAGTTATGATGCAGCTGATTGCACAAGTGGCTGCCACACTTCAACTCTGTATCTCAAAAACAGGAAGCCTAATCACCTTCCCCTACCTAGAGATAGTGCAAGGAAAATGCCAGTGATGATTTGCAGGAGCTTAGCTACTATTCCAACAAGAGCCACAAGTATGTGCATAGCTGCAATAGGATGAATATTTTCTATTTAACTACTGCTGATGCAGATCAAGAATACAACTCTCCTGTTGTTTCTAAACACAGGCCACAACAGAAAAAGTGAGTAGAATGAGTTTGATTCATTGTATCTATTAAGATCACCTAATTCCAACCATCTTCAAACTAATCATCAAGGTTGAAACAGCCATTTAGGTTCCTTCTACACTTAATAGACAGATACAGAGATCTCCAGAGGACAATTTTCCAACACCAATCTTAGGAAGAGATGAAATGGCCCTTGGAAATGTTTACTTTTCTCCCTTAACTGCAGAGGAAGGCACGACAGCTTCTTCAGGCAAACTATCCAATTTTTAAGTAGCTAAAGTTAGGTAAGACCAATTTCAGTTGATTTAACTAGTAGGCACATTCCATCAGTTATTCCTTCATTACAAAAGTATTTACTTAATTCCCTTAGTGCAGCTTCTCATTAACTTGAATCCATTTAACCGTTTTGGACAGACATCAGAGCAGCAACAAAAAGAGAGCTCAGACATCAAACGTGACTGAATGGAGGGACAGTGGCAATAAAATTCAGAAAATGCCTCCATACAGTAATCAACCTGAGACAGTGCCACACGTTTAGTGTCACAACAACATCTTTCCTATGTTTCAGCAAGTAAAACAGGGATATTTTCATATTAATGTATTCTACTTAAAAGTGAGAGTAGCTAAAAGATCCGATGGTTGGAGCATGTTGCTCAACAATAACTTACCTAACAGAGAATTATTGCTGTGTGAAATACTGCACACAAATACCTAAGGAGTTGCTGCAGTTTCAAAGGATTGGGGAGAAAACTGCTCTTTTTGGAGAAACTGCGACATCTGCTGGTTTTTAACCAAAAACCTAAAAATATTTATTACAGATTTCAAAACAAGCATATTCTGTGAGGGCACAAATGTGACTTTGGAGGCGCAAATGATGGTGATAACATTGCAATACATCAAGACAGAAGCTGAATTTTTGCAAACCCAGTGAAGTCATCGAGGGGTAAAAAGAATTTGAAGGTCAGTTTTGCAGAAAGGCTTCACAAAACATCACAGATCACTGGAGTCTGACAGAATTGCTCTCCAGATGTAGGAATTCAATATTCAGAAACAAAACTTAAGCACAATTTTCTGTGTTTCCTGTTGCTCTCCTATTAGTGCATACATATAGATACTTCAGCACTGCATTCAAAAGCATAAACTCTTCAGTTCTGCTATGGGAAGCAAAAATGTTACAGAGAGAAGCAATAGAAATCAGCCAGCTGCTAGCAGTTTTTACTAATAGATATTTACTAATCATATTTACTAATCAGATAAACCAACATCACAATGCACTAGGAATGCTGGCCTGTTCTCAGGTACCTGTTTTTAAATAAATGGTAAAACCAGAACTACCATAGATATGATCTTTAAAGACATGTTACTTTTCACAGGCAAAGGAGCATCAATTGAACATGCCCCAAATTGCTCTGCAGAATGCTATTCACGACTAAATGCTTGCACATCTCCCAGCAACTGCTGCTTTATTTCAACCATGTGTGAAGTGATCCATTCATAAACTGCGTGCACAGTCACATTCATACACCTCTTCTGAACATTTACAATGAAAGGTGACATGTAAATGGAGGAAGTTGTATTGTTAAGTATGAACATTAACACTGAAAAGAAAAGCTTTCCCTTGCATGTGAAGGTCAAAGGTCTGGACCTGTTCTTCTCAGCTTAGAATAAAACTGAAATAACATTCAATGCTTTTATTACCTCCAGACTGGCTTATTATTGCAGTATAATATATCAGACAAGGCCACAAGGAGTCAGGTACAGTCATGGATGCAGGAAAAGGATTTTTTTCTCATCCGTTCAAGGAATAGTGAATAAAAAAGTACATTTGTAACTGACAGTAATGTGCTTACAGCTGGTGTCACTGAGGAAGAGAGGGCTTCATTGCAAACTCTGCTACTGTTTAACACACCTCAGCATCACTGATTTCTAAACCAGGAAATTAACAGAAGGCTGCAAAGAATTAAATGTCTCCAACTGTATCTTTCAAGCACTCCAATAAATTCATCAGCGTATTCTGCTGTTATTGCCATAGACCAGCTAAAACATAAAGATGGCAATGACAGAATACCATCACCAAAGACACCAAATGGGGGTTTTTTTGCTTTCTTGTCAGCCGCTTGTTTTAAAAAATCCCAACAACAGGAGCAAAAAATAAGGAAGATTACAGAAAATCTTCTGAAAATGTCAGTACCCAGAACCATACCCAGATGTTCAATAGGAAACCAGTCACTGGAAACCTGGAATTGGCATCATTATATTTTGATGTACAGTACAAAGAACACTTCCAAGGCAGAACTGGCAAAGGACTGGCATCTGCTACCTCTTAATTAACACTTTAAACATAGCATCGCAGGTGGCTGAAACAGAACAATGCAAACCTGGAGCATACTGGCATGCCGAACCTCACTCTGTTGGGAGGGATCTCTCTCCCTCCCTCCTCGCTGCAGAATCCATTCCAGAACTGCGTGCAGTGCTCTGCATTTGTCTGCTTCTTCATTGCCTTGACAGCCAGTATTATAGTTATTTAGATGTTGTGTAACTGTATTAGTTAATGTTTGCACAGTGCTTTGAATATGTGAATTGCTATCCAGCTATTCAGTATTATTATTTCCATTAGGATGAACCTTAAAAGCATATTGAAAAAGACGGTGCTTAAGTTGAATAACCTCCTTTAAAGAGGAATAGTAAATCCATCAGATCTTGTCAAGATGTTGTACTACCTGAAATATTTGAAATGATGTCTGCTTTTGCAATACACACACGTGTGTGTGTGTGTGCACATGCACACTATTTTATTTCAAAGATGAGTATACTGGTTTAACTAGGCTTTGTTTTTATTACTATCAAATAGAAAAAAACTACACCATGAATATATTACAGATATAATTAAGTTAAAATCAAATAACATGTCTTAATGACAATGTGAAGAAAACTAGCCTTGGAAATCAGAATTACTAATGTTCTTTTATACTGATCTAACTGTCTCCACATTATATCTTGTGCAGGTCAGACTAGAATTTTATCAATACAGAGAAATTAAGCAGAAAGGCGGTACAAGTGCAATTATACCACTAACAGTTTAAGGACATAAATTGTAATGCAGATACTGAAACCAAAGTAAAAGTGACTTTTCTAATTCCAGGATAAGAGTTAAGAAGAGTCATGTATTTCAGTGTAAAACTAGGCGTATGATGAGTTGTATCAGTATGACTACAATGGTATAGACTAATACCTTACCGTGGCTTAACTTTTTATATCAAGAAGAATTATGTTGATTTGAAAAGCTGCGTAGTCAATCAAGTGAAAAAAAACAGTTTTCCACCCATATGGGCATAGATAATTCAAATCCTCCTGGAGATTTTATATCAGAGAGAAAGACTAACTACAATAAAGTTTGCTAACCTAAAAGTAATCAGGACCCACTTACTTTGAAAAGAAACCTGCAAAACAAGAGTGGTGACAGCTACAGTGGATATAAAAGCAACTGTGTTTGCAGAGAGACAGGGATGGTTTTATAGTAATGCATGGAAAAAAAGGGCAAACTTACTTATTAGAAGCCAGTCTATTTCTTCCAGCTAGTTTTTCTTCTAATGAAAGTTATCACCTCTCTTTACAAAGCATGCTCGATTTAAAAAGATTGATAGATTCATACTACTGAAGCAGTAGCTTCACAGAACATGTCACATCTGATGACAAGGTATGTTTTCTTTAAAGCTGAAATCAGATGAAACATTTACTTTTTAACACACTATCTAAGGGGCTCAGACCACATTTGTTGTTTCAGAGGAAGTCTGGAAGTACTGGAATTTATTCAATATCCATGGGTTGAGCAGGTTAACAAAGTGCCAGGCAAGCTGGAGGTTGTGAAAGAAGTTGGGTTTGGTTAGCATTTAGTCCAATTTTTTTGGACTGTAGGCTTAGAGGATTAACCGATGTTTGAGAGGAAGGATTAATCTGAGATTCATGTAGATGTCTTCATCCTTCTGAACCAGTCACTAGAGGCCCTGTTACAGCTGATGAAGAAAAATGGGCACTTTTAGAGATGATTTATCCCAATGTAGACTGTAAAATAAAACAGACAGTCCTCAATATGGGGAGACTGGAATGAATAGTAAAATTATAAGACAAAGAGATCCCACATTGGCTCTGATACCATAGTCAGTAAATAAGTGTCATAATTGTGTGTTTAGAAGACAAAACAAAATGTCTTGAACATTCTTGGGTTGTCTTCCTCTCACCGCCTCAGTTAATATAAAGAAGAACAGTCTTAGAAGAAGAAAGGCAGAGAACTGAAATCCCTATAAGAGCCTGCCTTGATGGTTAAAGATTTACTCAGGAAATAGAAGCTGCAGTTTAAAGTCCCACCTCTGTTCTTGCCCAGCTGTCCTGTAAAGCTCAGCTTAGCTATTTGGCACTTCCCTAGACCAAGAAGCCCTTGGGAAAATGTCCTGTATAATGGCAGTCATCCAGGAGAACAGAACAGCTTCTCCTTTTTCTGCATTTTGGAATAAAATAGGAAAAAAACCCAAAAAGGCCAAAGCCAAAAAGCCAAAAAAAAAAAAAAACTCTGTAATGAGTAGTATCCTCAGGTTTACTCCTCCACTCTTGCCTCTAAAGCTTCCCTTCATCAAACCAGTCAGATGGTTCATCCACAAACGGCACTGCTGCTTGTCTCCCGGCATCCTTTCACCCTCCATTTGGACCCTCTCTGAGACTCCATTTCTATTATCTCTCTGTTTGTTTGTGCTGTTCATTAAACACATCCAGAAGAAAAGACAGAACGAATTAAGCCTCTGACACTACAAGACTATTTCCATCCACCCTTTTCACTCAGCTTATTCCCTCTGCTCCCTGGACCCCACCATGTGTTTGTCCTACCTATTCAGTCTGTTGGCCTTGGGGCATGGACTGGCTCTCACAAGTCATGTCCATATTGTGCACATGAGTAACTGTAATGGGGCAAACTCAGATCCTGGACCTGTAATCGTCCACATCACTTACTACTTATTCCCTGATTCTTACCCTTCTTTAGGTAGCAGTACAGGTGTCAGCACAGTGTCCACAAAATCCTTAGTATGATAGTATAGATTGCTTCATAAGCTCTCCCCAAACAAATATTTGATGATGATTCTCCGTGCAGGGAGCTCTGCAGAGCTCATCCTTCCTTGCTTCCACGCTTGTCCATGTGTGTCTGTGTCAAGTACGATCCTTCTGCCGCTCTGAAGAACCAAAGTTAATTATGGCGTAATTCTCACACTCTTATCTGGTTCTAAACTGTGGGCTCAGACAACACAGTAACCAAATCCATGAGACTAAAAGCAGTCAAATTCCCTATAGTCCAATACACAGATTTAGGGTCCTATCTTAAAATTGTTTTGTGTGAGAAAATCCTATGAACTGTACAAGAGCTTTCCTTATGCTGGACACAGGTTATTTCCCTAGCTTGACTATGAATGCGTATTTTTGACACGCTAGAGAGCAGGTGCCAAAGAGGCTTCTACGTGAAACACATAGCAGCATTGCACATTAACCAGCTGAGTGTTCAGGCCCATAAAGTAATATTTTGAGGCAGATGTGTATCACAGGAAACAGCAGGAATCATACTGCCCTGAAGACTGGGCTAAGGTTGCCCTCTGACAGATTGGCTTTAGGCAGTTCTATCAGGTTGTCACAGAAATAATCCAGACTCTTAAACCTTGAAGTATTTTAATAATATTTTTTTTGCATCTTTTTCTTACCTAAGAGTACAGTAGAGCTAAGTGGATTATTTTAAAAAGCACTTTAGTGTTAATGAAAGCTCTGTACAATGCAGCGTATAGCGTGGTTTCTCCCATTGCTGACGGTCACGTCTCAATCAATTAGGGAAGAGTCTGTATGTTCTTCCAGATGCTTTTCGTGCACGATTTCAAAATGGACTGAGGTAACCTCTGTCTTTTTCTTAGACTAAATACTCTGGAGCAGCAACGGGCTGTTGAAATTCAAGTCATATCTTCCATCCAATCTTCACTGTTTCCTCAGAAATGCCATCTGGGGGCAGCCAAATAGGAAAAGCAGTTAGCTGATCTTCTGGCACCTTCAGTGAGATTAATGAATCCATCATGAGAGAGGTCAGACAAGGTAGCTCTACACCACTCCCAAGTCACTGCCACAGGAACACAGGAATTTTATTTTAATCTCAA
>WAAD01034961.1:135035-165825 GCA_013389945.1 Fregata magnificens | reverse complement strand
GCCCTTAATATAGTGGTAACGTTTCCAGAAACTGCCAGTTACTCAGGTTCTTCATGCCCTATAACTTCTGCCGTGCTAGCAGCAACCTGGTTAGCACTGAAATCGTCTTTTCTCAGCTGTGACTTTTGCCGCACAAATATTGAGCAAAGCAGCATTTTACATGCGTGTCCTTTGTTTCTATTATTCTGTCTGTTGATAGTATTGGATGTCCGTAACAGCTTTCAGTAAACAAGCTGTCGTAAATTGAGAAAAGTATTTTCTCTAATGTGATAGATGCTTCAAAATGGAGCAGGCATCCTACCTGGTAGTTCAATAAAAAGACAGTTAAAATGAGGTTGGTGTGAAATGCTGGAACTTTTGTTATAAAATGACACCTGTAAAAGTTTGCAGAAATTTCCCAGAGCACAAAACGACCTATAGGACTTTAGGTATTAGAGCAGCCCCTTAGATCTCAAAGTGACAGAGCATTGAGCCTGTTGCAGTGAGTAGAAGTTTTACTGTAAATTTGGTCAGAACAGGCTCTCTACCCAGACCTTTTTTGGTTTTTTTTTTTTTTTTAAACTGAAGTCATCACTCTGTATTTCTACTGGTTTACTATTCTGGAACTGAGCTGTTCCTTCTCAGTCAACTGCACAGAGTATTTCAAACTGACTAGCCTAGATTTCTGTGATAGACCAGATTTTAAAAGACCTCATAAACCTTGAAGAACCAAGCTTTCCTTGGCAGACTCAGAGTTTGAGGTGATACGGCAGTTCACCTGTGGTAAGCTGGCTGCAGAGTGTGGTTCCATTTCCAAAAAGCAACGAGATGATGTCAGATAGCGATGGAGTAAAAATACATGAAAGATTGGTCATGGATTCAGCACGTTACTTTCTGGGATGCCTTCCCAGTCTTAGATTCCTATGACTACCTTTTACAGTAGTCATTACCTTAGCATCTAGGTAACCACAGCAGATTATGGCAATTTGTTTATTTACAGTAACACATAACTTGCTAGTAGAAAAATGTGGGAATGCATATCACAACATGTGCTTTTTTCATTCATATTGAAAGTTTTCGATTAGCGCTCAGTTGTTTTTGTGGAGAATGATGCTACAAAGCACTGTCTACAATATGTTTCATGTGGAGCAAAGTTTTTATGGCTGCTGCTGTTAGATCTATAATGAAATGGTGGTTTGCTGTATAGAACTTGTGCAGTTATAAAGATTAGGAAAACAAGAAGGTAAAAGACATTCAAGGCTTTGATGGAAAGTAACAAAAGCAGTCTTTAAAAAGCTTTATGGAAACTTGCTGAAAAGGAGATGTTCTGTACCCAAATAAAAAATGTCACACCTTTGTTTGGATACTTTGCATTCACAGTGTCACCAGCTCCATGAGAGTTAATGATCTCTCAGTGCAAAATGTATAGCTGGGTATTTATTACCAGAAATTCTGCGTATGTTTTACACTACTGCTGTTGTACATTATTGTAATAGTTAGAACAGAATCAGCAGTTTTGCTTCTGAGACATTATCTTAATAGCTGTATCATTCCATAATAACTGTGGTCTTATTTAAAAGCATAATCTCTTGCCCAGTTTATTATGGCAATTAAATAATATTGAAGTTTAGTGCATAAAGAAAATAATTAAATCCTGATCTTCTAGCTTCAAATTGTCTTGTGATTAAAGGGCACATAAATGGTAATTATACCTAGCCTTTATTCTTGTTGGTACCATCCATGTATGCATGATCTTATGCTTCATTTCTAAAGGTATTTCTTGCCTCAGTTTCCCTATCTCTGTGATACAAACTTTTCATAATACTGTGCATATTTCTGCCCACTGGCCATTGCACAGTTCTTTCAGTGTACGCGCTTGTAATTCCTGTCTGTTCTCCTTACGTAACCGTGGAAGAACACAGAGATTTAAAGGAATCATATCAAAGAAATGTTGATAACAGCTATGTACTCCTTTGCATGGGTATGAAGTGTAAGGCCTTGGGGAGAAGCACATTTTTGCCAGAGTATGTGTGTTGGAGGAAAAACATGCTTCATCCTGGAAGTTGTTCTGTATTTCTGATGCCATGCAAAGCTCTGAGTTAAGATTATTTACTTTTTTTTCCACTTTAAAGATTTCTTCATAACAGGCATGGTTATTAAATTAATAACCCTTTCTGATTTTGATCTTTACAGCTATGTTTTAATTACCACAATGATTAGATGGCTGAGAGATGATGCTGCATGATATTTGACTGAATTAATCACGCTTATAAAGATTCTCCCAGAAACTTTAATTGCTTCAAGGATTTATGGACCAGTTCCTGAGCAACGTGGAAAAAGCAAGTTCCAGTGCTGCAGTGGCCTTACTAATTTCTACATTGCCATTTTACGTTGCCATATATCCATGTATCTGCAGCAATGTTTAGATTGCCATTTTCTGGCACAGCACATGCAATGGTATTTCGGTAACCTTATTTTTATGTCTTTGCAGTCTCCAAGGACATTATCACCTACCCCTTCTGCAGAAGTAAGTTTGGTGGAACCTTTGGGGCCAGTATCTTACTGTGATTAGAATTATTCACGTCAGCAAATGCAGTGTTGATTTTGTTATCAGTCTGATCCATCTCTGTTTGCCACATAGACATGTTTTCTGAATATTGAAACTTAAGAAAAATTAACTCTAAAAAGAAAACATTAAGTTCTTATTGACAGATTGTACAAAAAATGAAGCTACCATTCCTACCTGTTTGTTCTCTATAAAGCAGAGTCATTTCTCCAGCAGAGGTCACTTCTTGTACATTCATCCTTCTTGTGGCACAGGCGGACTCAGATCTCAGAAGATGGATGATTTACATGAGCTAAAATGCTGCTCTAAGCATCTAAATAATAAGCCATGTTTGCTACTAAAACATTTGCAGTTTTGTGTTGAAGAAAACATAACTGTAGTTTGGTTTGGTTTTGCTTTTCCCTAGGAGTTAATTTGAACATCACAATAACATGAAGCATTTGGGAAGTCATTTGTCAGGATTCAATAGATGCCATTGCAGAAGCATTATGATTTTGGGGCTGGGGAGCGTTGCTTATTTGCAACATAAAAGTTGTAGTGATTGCTACGTATTAAAAAAGTGACTGTAAAATTTCTTGTAAATCTTCATGCATTAACATCAGTCCTATCCCTTTTGTCCTGGTTTGGTTTGCTTTGTGGGGTTTTGGGGGGTGGTTTTTTGTTTGTTTTGAGGTTTTTTTGCTTGGTTTTTTTATTGGCTTTTTTTTTTCCCCCAGGAAACCAAGTCAATTGAATTATATATGAGAAGGTGTCATGTTTTCAGACACAAAGGGAATCTAATTTTGATAGTAAATACCTTTTGATGTAGTTAGTTGAGATACATGGTAAATTAAGCCACAGAAAGCTCTGTGCTGCAGCTATTGAACTCTTGCTGGTCTCCAAGTTAGCTAGCTGAAGGCTAGCTCATGTATCTTGTGCAGTATGCTGCATACTCTGAATGTACAGACATACTCTGAATGCAAGCTTCCTTTATGGAGTCACAGGAATGTGGGCAAATCTAGGATTGTATAGAATTTAATAGAAATTACAGGTGGAGTTGGAACGTTCCAAGACTGAACTCTGACCCAAACTATAAAAATGGATTGGAGTCTTTGGAACAGATTATTAGAGAACAGTAATAATGAAGTAGGTTGAAAGCTTAAGGGATATTGCTATTTCAGTATCTTCTGCTGATGTCTTCAGATCCATGAAAGTCAAGTGCTGCTAAAAACATGTAATGTGCATTTACATTTATTAGTGAATGCTTCTATTCTGCAGGGTTATCAAGATGTTCGGGATCGCATGATTCACAGGTCTACTAGTCAGGGCTCCATTAATTCTCCAGTGTACAGTCGTCATAGCTACACACCCACCATGTCACGTTCCCCTCAGCATTTCCACAGACCTGGTAAGGGCAACTGCAGTAGAAGTATATGTAAAACTATTGTTTCTTTATTATGTCACTTAGTGGTGCAGCGAAGCACTTGTTTCTCTTAGCAGTGAAAATTTAGGACTGAAAAATTGTTGCATATTTTAATATCTCCTTTTCTACCTGTTTTTTTGTTCTTGATTGATGCAGTCTTTTGCACTAGGCTGATGAGTGTTTCTTACATCATAAGTATGGATCTTCTGGTTTTGTTTCTGATGAATTATTTTTTAAATCTTTGTATGTTTCCGAAAGCAAGCAAAAATTTGCAGCAGTGAATCACAAACTTCATTCTGGAATTTGGGAAAAGTATCACATATTGGAAACAAAAGTTATGGCTTGACTATGCAGAAGTCAGTAATGTAGGATTCCTCCCTTTTAAAAATCAGTTCATTTAAAGCTTGGTGCAGCCATGGAATCTCGGATTTAGTAACAAAACCCCCAGATATTCCAAATCGCTAGTCATTTATTAAAACAGAGTCATGGTTCACAAGGTAGATTTCTTAATTAAAGCCATAGGCAATTGCCTGGGAACATTTAAAAAACACAGACTTCATTTACTGGTTTAGCAGTGATGTACAAGTTCTATGTACAATATAGAAAACGTACAGGTCATTCAGGTTCCCAGTGCTTTCAGAATTACTGGTTGTGTATAAAAAAGCAAGATATTAAAATGAATTGTTCGTGCACACCCAAATTGCATAAAATTTTATCTCTAAATGCTATTCATTGAATACTTTTCAAGACTGATGTTGTTGTTTATAGTAATGAATTAAATCTTTGTGATCTGTTTTTAAATTAAGTGATACAATCATGCAGTTCCATCTTCCTTGGTGATTACAGCTGAACAGTTAGGATGCCAAAAGCCCATATACAATAGGAGCTGCATTTTTTAAATTAAAGATTTATAATAAAGCCACCACTGTGGAACTTGAATGCTGTAGCCATTTCCTAGTGGGGGTGGGCTGAAAGCAGCTAATTGTGTCTGGCAGTAAATGCCTTATTTAAAGGGCCCAAAGGAGGTGGGACAGAAGCAAATTGTGTCTGATACTTAGTGCTGACAAGATGACTGTGTTTTAAGATGACGTTACAACTGAAACCGAAAGAGACTTAAAAGCATGAAAAAGCTGCAAACTTCTGTCTCTTAATTCTGGCAATTCTGAGAGTTTTTTTCCATTTGTGTCAGCTGTATCAGGGATATGAACAAATCCAGGCCCTATTCCAGACTTTACTGTGATTGAGTTTTACTGTCTGTGTTCAGTCAAGGACCTTCCCCAGAAACAGTCTGTGTTTATGTAATTCTTTTGATGGGCAGATGGCTCAAGCCAGAGTTTGGATCCAAATGTAAAATCTTCAAAAGTTTGCAGCCTGGGGGATTTTCTGAGAAGATACTTGTTCAAACTTATCTCTGTTCAGATGATCTCATCTTTGGCTCACCTGTTTCTGTTTCTCAAATGACACAGAAGTAACTCTGTAGAATTTATCATTTTGATCTTTGCTACCCTATTTTGGGGTAATTGTTAATGCTACTTTATGATTTTGCTACAGTAATTATTCATGTTGAATAATAGCACATGTATATTTACCATTTTTCTCCTAATGGCATTTCTTATCATCATGTTACTTGCAAGAATAATTTCTCTCTGAATAAACGCAGTGGCCCCAGGTAACTTCTCTTTGGCTTCCAGCTAGCCCTTGAGAGGGAAGTGAACCACTGTGTTGACGTTGTCAGCATAAGGTTCATCACAAATTTGAGTGCTACAAGTTTTGAAAAAGTTTGCAGCCTTTTCCTCCTGCAGTGCCCTAGCTGATGTTGGCAGCATTTTTTGAATGTCTTAAAACAATAGAAAAAAGCTTGCATGCCTCTTGACTGACATTTTTTGGTCAGGCACTTTTCAAAACAGCTGCTTTCTTAACTAATTGAGCATCAATGTTTGTGATGTTTGCATGCTGGTAGCAGGCTACTTTTTGGTAACAAGGCATAGATCCGAAGCTCATTAAGCCAATAAATGTTATGCCAAATTAGTGATGCAGTTCAGATCTGAGCCTCTCTTCTAATACTTCCTGTAATTTTGTCTAACATTTAGGAACCCTTCGGTACGTCTTTAACCTTTTTTTTTCTCCTTCCTTCTTTTCAGAATCCTAATTGTTCAATGCCTTTTTTTTTTTTCTTCCTTTGAAGCCTCCTTCCCTGCCTTTCTCTTATTGTTTTTCTTTGTTTTCATTTTGTTCTGCCCCCCGATTCCCTGCTGCTGCAGAGCTGCTCTCTACTGGTGTGCAGCGGTTGTCATACCTGCGCACTAGCAGTCTCAGCTCCACTCACCATGACTCCCGCCCCAACTCCCCCTTCCGACACCACTTCATCCCCCATGTCAAAGGTAAGGAGCCAGGCCTCCCCAGGCAGTACCCTCCAGGCTGGAGATTTATTAGCATTCTGTCAAAGCTAATAAGGTGTATCTCCGTAAGGTTGTCATTGGCTGTATAGCTGAGCATGCCTCGAAATGTGCCGTTACACTTAAAACTACGTTAGAATAGACATAATGTCCTTTTTTTGGAGGAAATATGTCATTTCTAAGGGCCCTAGTTGAAGAGTCATCAAGCAGTTATCTATTAGAAACATACAGGAAAGCATTATCATTTACTATTTAGAACCTGTATGTGCCTAATTTAGCTTCTTTCTAAAGCAGCACATAACAATCGCTACAGCAGTTAGCATATCAAATTTAATTATTACTTCCACATTCTTAAAACATGCATTTAAAAATTGATGACAAATATTGCCTGGATGAGAGCAAGGTGATCAAAAATATGGAGAAGAAAAAAGAAAAGATTATATAAAGATCAATGGCAACAAGGAAGTTAATAATTGTTAATCACATTGGCAATAATTAGTGCCCAACAAAGTAAAATTAAAATCTTTAGGCCTCTCCTCAACTAGTGAGAATTTGGCAGACTCTGCTGAAGGCAGTAGAGTTGCAGGGATTTACAGTACCTGAGGATCTGGTCATTTCTCTTTTTTCCAATCTGTTATTTTCCATGGTTTGATTTGGTGGAGGGTTGTTCTTTCATTGTGTCCTTTCAAGGAGCTTATTCGGCTCAATAAGCTTTTAGTTTTGTTTCTTGCTTTCTGTGAATGGGATTTTATTTCTATCGGAGCACTCTCTGGCTGTGCTGTCTCTTCTGTTAGGGGAGAAGGTCATAGCTTATATCACCTACAAGAACTCAAAAAGAGGCAGGTGAATAAGTTGAACATAGATTCTATTCTGGCACCACTGATTAATGTAGATAATCATAAACCGGAGATAATAAAAAACAGTTGCAAGGAAGTTGTTGCCATGAACTTTCCAGAAATGCTAGTAGATCTCAACGTTATAGCTCTTCAAGCATTCAGATCACCATTACTAATTTTACTCTTGCCTTTTCTTAGATGATTTTTGTTAAAGTGCACTTTTAACTTTCCTATTATGTCACTATAAAAAAAAAAAACCTCACTTCAAACTTAAAAGATTGGGACCCTTAAAAATAGATACACTGCTCATTTCAGCATGCAGATAATTCATAATCCTTGCAATTTCAACATTTCTTTGCTGTAAATCCGAATTAATGCTCACACTCTTTCAAGTGGCATTTTCATTCTTTTTCTGTTGAGAAAATAGCTTCTTTAACAGATAAATCAGAAGAACTATTGGAAATCCATGCCTGTTGTTTTCAGATTTCAAAGAACTACCTGGCATGTAAATTAGGTATGTATCTCAGTTATCAGGACAAAAGGCTAAGTGGGATTACAAGCACTGTAGACAAAGGGGTGGGTATGGTTCTTATCAGATATGTCACATAAGACATTGTAAGAATCCAGAATTTTCTGAAAATTTTACATAAAGGTCTTAGGCCTGGACAGGATTTGTGTGTTGTAACTTAGCAAAGCTCCTGAAAGCTCAAGTTCATATCGCTATGACAGTGTACACCATCCGAAGATGTGGTACATTTGAGAAGGGGCAAGTAGCAGGTACCCACATCTTGTAATTCACATGGCTGAACTGAAAGAGTAGTCTTTTAATAATTAAAATAGTTAAAACAGTTAAAAAGCACCTTCTTAAGGTGACCCAAGTTTTGTGCCTAGGTTAATGTGGTGAGAATATCTGCATGGTTTTAATTTCTTTTTGTTTTTTCTCCCTATGGAGGAAGGTGACTGCTCAAAAAAACCAAAAACACACTTTTGTATTTCATTTCAACATTGCAAGCTGAGTTCCCTCAGAGCATTGAGCCAAACTCAGACATTTATAAAATGTACACAGATAAAGTAATTTGGGGTATAATGATCTGGAAGAAAACATGAAATAGTATTGCAGAATTCCCTGATGACATGCAGACTGGGGGACTAGTAGTCAATAAAGAACATGAGCAGCAGTTTTCTCAGTGAATGGTGTAGCCAAACGTAAGACATGCTTCTAAGTGATGTTGTCCGTCTGTACGTGCTGGGAAGAGCAGTGACTCTGAAGAGGATTTGACTGTTCCAGTGGATGTGTAGGTCCACAGTCCCAGCAGGATGGGTGACGTAAGAAACACTGCAGAAGCTTCAGAGAAGGACCATCGAATAATTCCAAATCTCATAGTGAAAAAGTTATGGCTGTTAATGTATCAACACTATCAAATGGAAGGATTTGGTAGTGATTTCTTCAGTGTCTATGTACCTGTGTGGTAACAGAAGGTTCTCCCATATAGCAGGCAAAAATACAATAAGATCCTATGTTACACTTAAATTGGATAAAAATCATCATTATTTCTCTGACTTGTTTAAGGTGAAGATAAGTAGCTATTGAAACAGCTTAGGAAAAGTTTTTGTCTTCCCATTACTACAAAATATTGAAAGGTACAAAAGGTCAAAAGGCCTGAAGACCTTTGTAATTTTTCCAGCATGTTAAGTGATCAACGAAGTGTTCACGAAACATTAGATGAACAAATGTTCATAATGTTCCCTAAGTCAGAGCAAGCTCTGGCTTGTCCTGTAAAGGGAATGTGATGCAAGATAGTTCTTAATCAGATATACTCTGAAAATACACATAGTACATATATGCCTATATGTACTAAGAGTGCACATGCACTTAAAGAAAGACAAGAAGATAGGAACTGGTAATATTTTTGTTAAATAAACCTCTCTACTATCACAACATGTAGCTGTAAGTGTTTTCAGAGGAAGAGATAGTATAGCTTGCCAAGTGTATAACTTGAGGGGGTTGTGTGGGGTTTTTTTAACATTCAAGTAGTGTTGAGTGAAGTCCAGTTGCACTATATTGTGTGTCCTCTTCACTACCTCATGTTCATAAATAGATATTTTGTTATCAACTGATGAGGTTGATCTGGGTTTCCCACGTGGTTCTTCATTTGTCCTCCTTGCATACCACGTGTCCAAGTACCTCCTGTTTACATCTGTGCAGCAGAAAAGGGAGATTATTCTGGCACTGGCAGCATCTAATGCAACTCCCTGATATTCTTATCTGTAGGGGTTTGTGTTAGGTATTCTAGGTGTCTGTTTTCAAAGTTTAAAGAACTGCATTATTTTGAGAGTAGCATTTCTGTGTCTACTAGGGAATTAGACCCTTGTGAATATATCAGAAATGAGAACTATAGCCCTGTGGCGGTTGTTCAGATGTGATACATTTGCAGTCATTCAAAGAAGAGGTATCATGTGATCTCCTTTTTACTTGGTCAGCCTTTCTCAAAGCCACTTGTACTTTTAGCAGGAAGGTGAACTTAGTGTAAATTCATAAGAAAGTTTTCATAAAGCTATAGTTTTGGGGTTTTTTCCTTTGGGAATCAGAGAATATGGATCATGCCAAAACTGCTTTGGTAAAGGGGCATGATTTCCAAACAGCATAATGATAATGAAAGTGGCATACAACACATTACGCCTGTGTTATTTTGTATCATCAAGCCAGAAAAGTAGACATTTAGACCACTTTCAGTGTGTTTTCATACAACATAATGCTTAAACAAGCGTAATGCTCAAGCCTTGTAGACAAGGCCAAATGTAAAGAACTTGGAGGAGTGAAGGGGCTAAATGTGCCTCAGAAAGTCTTAGTGAGAGTTTGTTGATGTCACGTATATGTTGAGCTGGAAGAGAGTGTAATATGCATCAGCTTAGACTTCATTTAATCTCATTTGGACTCTCCACTGAATTTGGTCTTGTCTCAATAAAGTACTGTCTTTGCTATGAAAGAATCAAAACAAGTCCATGAATGAAAGAAACCCTGACCCTACTGAAATCAGAGACAAAACTCTCATTGAGAGTCAGGATTTCATCCCACATGCCTAGAATTTTTCAGAGGCATTCAAGAATATTGCAAAGCCCCCGTAAGATTTCCATGTAAAAAGAGCTCCAAAGTAATGTGTATTCCTCTGCTCACAGACCTTCCCATAAGGAATCTACCCACCTTCATAGTGAATTTGGGCCTTGGATTTCACAGGTTTCTGCTTTCCTTCCCTGAGGCAGGTCTCTGAAATCAAATCATCTCTGTGTGTGATAACTATTTCCAGGACTTTGTGGATACAGCTGAAAGCTCTGCTCTGGAAAATGGCCGTGCTTTGGCTGTTTCATGACTTTCAGTTTTGTGCAGGAAATAAGGGCTGCACATCTGGACAAGATGATGAATGATAGTGTGACAAATCCTGAATAGGACTTAGGGTTTCAGGTGCTGTTGAGCTCTTTCTCCTATGTTTATTCAGAAGTAGAGCAACTAAATGCAAGTTGACAGAAGGGTCAGTGTCAGTTGCATATGGGTTTTTTGGCCTGATTCTGTGAACTTAGCTTGTGAATCACACAGTGAGCCCAGTGGTAAACACTTCAGAAGGCAGCAGGAACCTGCATTACACTGTGCTGTGTATAGGCAAGCAATTATATTCCTGACTGCTAGGGGAACCTGCTTAACAAATCGAGTTATAGAAAATAGGAACTATCTGATGCAGCAAACAGAATGAAAGAAAAAAAGCCTCTGACTTTCATTTCTGAGGCTGCTGTGCTCAAGTGATTGATATTTTTAGTAAACTTACTCCGTTATCTCTTAACATCCCCCACCCACCTACACACATGCATGTTCAACTTCGTGCCGGGGGTGTGGGAACTAGTTTCTCCTACAGTATTGGCAAACTGGAGTGTTCTTGTTGCTTTGTGGAGTTAACACTAAGATATGGCGTATCTGAGATAGTAAGAGAGACTTTCCCGTGCACGCACAGCAAGGAACCCAAATTCAGAGCATGCACAGCCCCTACCTTTATGTAAAGCTGCAAGCAGGCCGGCCATGAGGCCCTGGGAGGGAGGTGCAGGCAGGCTAGCAGCTCTGCTTTCCTGTGCACATATGCACGTTCCACAGACGTTGGCACTGCTTTCATAAATTGTGGGTGATTTTACAGCAGCATCTGAAGCACTTAAGCCTCCTTATTAGAGTGGGCTCCTCAGGGATGATCTAATGAGAATCTAAGTAGATGTACCATTCCCTCCTGCAGTGGTTGGCAGTAATGAGACTGCCATCCTAGAAAGTGTAAAGGAGAGTCATTTGTCAGTACTAGTAGGAGTCATTAGGAAGAGAGAGACTGCACAAGGAACCCCAGGAAGTACAAGCCAACAGGGACATCTGTAAAGCAACATGTGCATGCTAATTGTCTGCCTTGTACTGTATGCATTATACAACATTACCAGTTCTCTATAAACAAATTATCTGTGTACCAGGTAAAAGATTAGCCAGCATACGTTTAGGGATGTGAGCATACTGAGTTGTGTCTAGTTGAGATGAAGAGGTGGGCATGAGAAGAGTTTCTTCCCTGTATTTGTAATGTTGGTGATAGAGGCATTGTAAATTGAACATGCCCACATTTTGAGTACCAATTCCCAACAGGTCAAATATACTTGTGACTCCTCTGTTATGAGAGTCCACAGGTCAAAAAATTCCTTTTGATTCTTCTCTTTCATTGAATATACTAATTGCCAATGGAAGCAGAAAGGCAGAATGACACGTGTCTGTAAAGGTTATAAATTTTAGAATTAATTATATCTTGAGGCCATCTCAATACTGATGGGGTTTTTTCCCTATAAAACAATGATTTTGCTGAAAAGTAACTCATAATTTCTCAATAGAAACAAAAGACATGAGTAAAATCAGCTTAACCAAGTTAGGTGTTTCACCATCACGGTATTTCAAAGGCTGGACAAGTAGAACACAGTATTGGAATTGCCAAGTAAAGGACCATAGATTGAGATATGACGTTACTATTTTAAATAATCATTCATACTGCTTTTCAGAGTTAGTAAACCTAGCACTTACTGTTACCTGGCCAGAATCTCAGCATCGCTGCACCCAAAATAGAAAACCACCATCAACTCATGCAGCTGAAAGAACTTCATGTTCGGGGGATATCATGTACATTAAGTCATTCAGGGCTGAAATATCCGAGTGGTAAATACAGAATTTTGCACATGCATTCTTCTGGACAAATTTTGTACAGCCAAGCCCCCTGAACTGTGCATGTAATTTTTAAAACATGTGTGTGCAGATGGATTAACTTGTATACTGGCAGAGGCCTCTGTAGCACATCTCTCTCAGCGAGGTTTGTAAAGAGCATTTTCTTTTTTTCTCCCTTCTGGTGCCTTTTAGATTGGCAGATGACCATTCAAGTAAAAGAGGAACTTTTGTGTAAAGAAAACTTCCTTCCTTCCCCTCCCCCCCACAAATATATAAATAAGAAGTGTGCTGAGTCTTAGGTTTTGGGTTCTCTAACGGGACTTAGGAAACCTGTAGCTGAAAGGAGGCCTGCAGTTTCATTTTTGTTGTGTTTTATAGCCCTCCTGTACTTGTGTGTCCCCCCGGCTTTTTTTTTCTTGCATTGTTAATCAGCTTTTCTAGGTTTTTTAAAGCCCTTGTGCATACCTGAAAAATGGAAGGGGTTTGATGCTCCCCTACTTTTCACCATTGTGGTCACTCACACCCATGTAAAATAAGCACCCATGTGGATGGTTTTTGCTTGTGCAAGTTTGCACTAGTGTGAAGAATGGCACAAAGTAAAAGGCAGCAACATTCTTTTATGGTACACACACAGTCATGTGTTTGGATATCTGACTGTTAAGTCTTGATGCTTGGGGATCGACCAGCATGGTTCCGCAGCAGCCCTCTCGCCCTGACAGACATGGGAACTTTCAGGGCTGTTGGATTGCTGTGGTGGGTTGTTAGGAGGCAAAGAAATAGCCCTGGTAAGAGCAATACTACAAATGGAACAAACTGTGTGCGCAAAATGGAGTTTAAGTGTTTAGACATTAGATTCAGATTTGCTATACCAGCAGTGGTGAAGTATTGTCACCAGAGCCAAATTTGGCATTGACAGAGATTTGGGGTAGAACCAATGATATGGGTGCAGCCACCAGATGGTTTACAAATTATTTTGCTATATCAAAAATTTCCTACCAGAGAGGTAAACCAATGAAAGAGTGTGTATAGAACAGTTATGCCTTTTGATATGGGCCAAGTGACCTAACAGCTATTTTCCGTCTCTAGCTTCTGTATGCTTTTGGTTTAGGGAACTGTAGTAACTGCCAGCATCTGCTTCTGTCTGCTTGGGAGTTGGTTTCATTTTGGGTTTGCATATCAACTACTATGCTCTGTGCCTGCAACTTTTAACTCCAAATATCAATCTCCGTACTAAGTCATTGCCAAGTAATCTTCCATTCTTCTTTTCCACGCTGTCCATCTAACCACCAGCTGCGAGCACACAGCTCCTGCCTGCATGCCGTCAGAATGAGTCTGAGCTGCTCAAACCTCAACTCCAGCCTGAACATGAATTTTTGTCTCTGCAGGAATATCAGGAAAAAAAAAAGTCACCAGGGCTACCAGTTCTTGTTATTGTTTGTATTTATATTTTTGGTTCAACTTCTTTTCTCCCTGGAGGTTTTGATGCCACCAATTTTGTTTGGGTTTGATTGGGCTTGCTTTTTTTTATTGCTCTCCCTTTTCTCATTTTGTTTTCTCCATTCTTTCATTGGAGGCAATGAGCCGTCCAGCGGTCGGAACTCCCCTGTCCCCTATCGGCCCGACAGCCGCCCTCTCACTCCAACTTACGCTCAGGCCCCTAAACATTTCCATGTTCCAGGTAGGAGCTGGCACTGTATGTGTCTCGGTGTCCTGTCACAGTGTAGAATGTAGCCTTTGTAACTTCTGTCTTGTCTTCATCGTTTCATGCTGTTTACCATGAGGTGCACCCACAGGGTTTGGAACTGCTCCTGGGCTTGCTGAGAGGGGTAGTGCGTTAAGAAATGGAGGGGAAGTTTCACGGTGATTTTTACCTATTCTGTCTGTTTCACTGTTAGAATGCCTTGGTTTTCAGGGTCTGTTGATGGCTATGAGCTGGATATGAGCTATGTAGGGCTTGATTTTTCTCATGGTTGCACCATCTGAGCACCAGCATAACTGCTGACTTTGGAGGAGTTGGTTTTGATTCACAGTGGCACGCAGAAAAGAGTTGACCAGTGAGCCATTATGTGTGTTGTTCCTTCAGATTGTTGTGTCTTGTTTCAGTCTTGAACCAAGCAGTTCTAGTTTAGCGTTCCCTTTTTTTTAAAGCAGAGGAGGATGTTTCTTTACTTGTTTTGTGCAATGGCTTGGTGTCCTCAGAAAGACCTGCAGATCCACAAGGATATGTATGCCTCAGGATGTCCTCTCTATAAAGGGCAGTCTCTGTTATAAAATGAGCTGCACAGTTCTTCCAGCCTTGGAGAAGCTCATCCGTCTTGGATTTTGATGAGATGAAGATGTTGTGTCCCTAGCGTTGTTGACATGCATCTTCTGACTGCATCAGTGCTAGCTGAAAGCGTTATTATATCCAGTTATTCTTCAGGTCCCCTTCAGCCTCGTATCTCTTCGCACTGCCAGAGTTTACTGCTCTTCCTCCTTTCCTCAGATCTGGCAGATAAACTGTTTGTGGGAACTTCTTTTTCAGTCAGTGTGACCTGGTTTGGCTCAGGTAGACTGTTTTAACTGCTTAAGCTAACGTGGCTCACTTTGACTTGCGTAAACTAAAGCGCACTTACATGAATAGCTCTGAGTGGTGGGAGAGCTGTCCTCTTCAGCTGGTGCAGCGCAGCCACAGAAGGAGCTGTGTTCCTATCCTCCTTATAGCTTTCTAGTATAGATGTGCGCAAAAGTACTGCATGACTACCCTTGTAATTTTTATACCTATTTGCTGGTAAAGTAGCCATAACAGATCACTAACAAGAATGAAATACCTCAGTGTCTTTGTGTACAATGAATTTGCCTGTTTAGTCAAGCATGTAGGGTTCTGCAGAGTAAGATTTGCCTCTGTTTCAATAGATTCTTAGGGTTAGTTTTCCTTAATGCCAAAGGCTAAGTTGTCTCCTTTAGCACTTTAATTGGATCTGTGATACAAAGCATGTATTTCTAAAATGCTTTTTCATCTTTCATTCTAATGTAACTGAAAACTTTTTTCAGGCAGTATGAAGTAGCAAAATGGGTTACTGACATTAATTTTCTAGTTCCCAGTAGCTCATTTTGGTCTTCTAATAAGATTTTGACAGATTTTTGCAGTGTAGCACTGATTTTGGATTAACCTTCTGTATTTGTAGCTGTGCCGAATACATGAAGTGTTGGCTTGGGTGGGAAGGTAGTTTAGAACAAACTGGTTCCTGTCTTAGATTACTATTTGTAAAAATACAGTATCTTTATACATGCTGTAGATTTACTGCATTAGAGTTCTGGGAAGTGTTTTTATTCTGATTTACCTTGATATGCAATGTGGTGGGCCTTACATTAAAAAAAATTACAAAAAAGAAATAAAATCTATCCTTGTGGTTTGAGAATTAATAGTATATCAGCTAACACTGCGTAAAGCATCCCTTTGACTCACTGAAGTGTAGCTGTTGTTGACTGTTTAAAATAGTGTATTAGGCAGCTATTTTGTTCTCTGGATTTTGAAATGAATTGTAGGCTCACTGCATTCTCCTCTGCTCAATCCCGCCAGTCAGTTGGAGACAAAACTGAGCTGTTATGATTGAAGCACAATTTTCCACAAAAGTTATTTGGGGTAGTTTCCCCCAAATGGCTTGTATCTTCACCATTGAAATGTCTTGCTTGTTTGCATTTATTCTGTAACTTTTATCCCACTGATAATCTTCTGAATGTTTAAAATGAATGGTTCATGACTTGGATGCATCCACATGCTACAGAATCAGCTCCAAAGGACTTCATACCACATGTCTTTGACTTTTCACTTATTCTTACGTTTTCTTTTCTTTAAATAATCTGATTTTGTATAATACTAGAAATAGCTTTCTGGCTTTTTTCTTGTGCTACATCCTTGATTTCGTCTGTCTGTTGTTTTAGTGTTGGTGTTATCATTATCTACAACTGAAATAGTTTTCATATTCCCATTTTTCTGTTCCTCGATTTCACAGATCAAGGTGTCAACATTTACAGAAAACCGCCAATCTACAAACAACATGGTAAATGATCTTTCCCTTTTTATTTGAAAACTGGAGTGTCAACTAAATTAAAAGGCATGCAGACTAGTGAAAAGCATTCAGTGTTTACTTTGTAAGCATTAAAAATTAGTAGTCCAAGCTTGAAACATCTGTTATTGCATGTCCTGCTGAGTGATTATGTTTTAAAGCATGTTGTTTCATTTGGATCATATGGTTTAAGTCTTGGCCACGTTGATATTAATGGCAAAATTGCCATTAACTGGGATTTTGCTGTCTCTTTAGCATTATGATGCCTTCTTGTATTTCACATCTTTAAGTTTATATTTTCAGAATACAGGTACTGATCGTGTTAAAATGGATTAACAACAGAATGTTCTCTGACAGGGACTTCATGGAATATCCCTATTTTAAACAGACAAAGTACAATAATTTATTTCAACAGCAAAGATGGAGATGCTATTATCAGACTGGAATTCCAAATGTACCTGTGGCTTTAAAATAAGAAACTTTAATTACTGAAGATAATATAGGTGACATATCACTGACAGGGCTAATTTGATTCTCAAGCCCTGTGATGTAGCTCAGGTAGTATGCTGTACTTGTTTTTCCAGGTGTTTGGATTCAGAGTTGGACAGCAGCGTTAGTGCTCTAATCTTTTTGGTATAGACGTTGTTATAGCAAGTCTGAAATAACAATGATGGCATAAGCCCACTGCATTGTCAGTCTTTAGAACTGCAGAGCAATGTCCGGGTTATAACAGAGTGCATTCACCCTTCTCTTCTGCTGTGAATAGAAAACTTCTAATAGAAGATGATTTTTATGTAATGTGGTGAAAGATGGATGACTTCACTTTTTAAAGACTTTGAGTTTGCATTCCTTTGCAGACCCTTTCTCCAATGAAGTGTATTTAGAGTTAAGTAGCAAATTAGCAGGACTCTACAGGGTTTAGAAGAACAGTTGGGTGCGAGCCATTGAGCTGAGAGGATTAGGAAAGCCCGGGAAGTCCATTCTGTAGTCAGGAGTGAGCATTGCAAATAACACTGCCGTGGTTTTACATCAGGGTTTTTTCCTCTTTCTTTTTTAAGTTTCAAACCATATGCTCATTTTGGAAAAAGTCTTAACATTATTTTTGTTTATTTTTATGGTTTTAATGTATCTCCTCACCTCCCATTAACATGTGAATGTTTAACCACTGACATCACCAATTCTACGTAAGTACTGTTTGAAGTCATGCTTTTGTAAACTCTGACCAGCTTCCTCCATACCTGCAATTATGCTTAGAGTTTCCCAATTATAAAATGTTTGGAATTCCCAATGACATCTAATACTGGTGTTCCTAAACTACACTGAACATGTTGGATGAGCAACACAATGCTTCACTTCGTTAACAGATGTCCTTCTGTTTAAAAAAAAAGAGAAAAGGAAAAAAAAGTCCAGAATTCTTGCTTCTGATACGATAGCTTCATATAAGAGAAGGTGATTTGAGCTAACAGTTTGCAGATAAGAGGTAGTTAAGGCTGATTTTAATGTAAACTGAATCCTATTGGATTTTTTTTTTTTTTTAATGTCAATAAGTGAAAGCCATAATGCACATCATCACATGCTTTTAAGAGACTTTGGCTTAGACTGGAATCTTAAGTGGATGCCCCACTGCTGAGATATTTTATTGGTGAGGTTCATTTCATTGCAAGTGCCTTTCCTTGCCAAGTTGATCTGAATGGAGTTTACTATTTACTAATAAATTCACATCTGCTCTTACTACTACTGTATGTTAATAAGCAAGGGCATGCAGCAGAAAAAATCCACTGGTTACATAAACGTATTTGTTTCAGATTTCTTTTTTTGTTTGTTATGCAGCTTTTCACAGAAATATAGGAAATAATTAGCATCAGTAGAGTTAAAATTAATGCTGTTCCTCTAAACTGTTTGTTTTCTTGCCCTAGAGGGAAGACAGAGCAGTACATAAGTCTGATTTCATCTTCATTAATAATCAGCTGTCCTTAGGAGATATTGGCAAATAGTGTTCGATTGAGTTTTCTTACTCTTGCCTAATCGTTCTAACACTGTGCAACCCTAGTAAAATCCAAAGCTGATTTGGGGTTATTTTGGGGGTGGGGATGAGGGAGGAGAGGAAGGTTTGATTCCAAACTGTTGGCAAGAGAAAGACATTACTTTGCTTCAAATTGCAATTAGAAAAGCAAAACATGAAAACGTTTGCTTTTGAAAATTAACTTCTTGTAAAGTATAAAATTTTGCCAGAATAAGGAAGACCTTTATATTGATACAGATTATTACATAGCTAAGTTCCCTGATTGCCATCTAGATGCAGCTGCTTTGGCAGCACAGAGCAAGTCTTCCGAGGATATCATCAAGTCCTCCAAGTTCCCTGCAGCTCATGCACCAGCACCCAACGAGATACCAAAGATTGAGACAGACCACTGGCCAGGTCCTCCCTCCCTTGCGGCTATAGGTATGGAAAAAAAAAATTATACAAGCGGTGCGGCTTAAAAGGTACTGGTAACCAAAGTAGGTTAATACTGGAGCTGTAAAAATGGGTAGTGAAGATTGTGTCCACTCCAGGTGTTCACCACAAAGTGCAGTTCTTCTGGTGAGACCTCTGAGTGTCTGTGAATTTAAAACTGTTGAATAGTGCTGAGTAGAAGAGGTTTTGCTAAAGGACTTTGGAGTTGGTCACACAGATATTAAACTGTAGACAAATTATGTGAACTCCTGTGCAGTAGCTTAAAAAATGTGGTGTGTCACGCAAGCCTGACTTCTTTCAGTTATTGTCTATTTAATCTTTTAGTCCTAAACTAATAGCAAATATTCCACAGAAAATGTGATTGCTTCCAACCACATGACTATTTTCATGGCCAGAAGCAATGACTGAAGTGGAACAGTTAACGGACTAAAAAAGTCTTGATTCTCAGAGTTACTGTTTCGACAGACTTTGTATTTTTCTTCTGTGTTGTTTCACTACAGGTATCTCATTTTCTTTTCTTTAAATCATGTGCATGATCATTTTTAGTTGGTTTTTTTTTTTATTTTGTATTTTTTTTCCTCTGTTAATTTTTATTGACCCCCATAGCATAAAATAAGCTATCTAGCCTGGTTCGTTTATGAAGTCATGTCTGAAACAGTGAAAGTGTTGCCTGTTTCAGGTTTCTGAGAAGGAGTGTACGGTTTTCAGCGCAATGGGATTTTCATAGAAGTGCTGGGAAAGGAGACACAGGGTGGGAGAGCTCAATGACCCATTGAAGGTGCTGCATATGCAGCGGCATTTTTTTGAAAATGTCCTTTATATAGGATTGCAACCTGACAAACATTACAGTCACAGTGATAACATCAACATACCCAAAACTCTCCTGACAATGCTTGTGATAACTACAGCATTATTATGCCCTATGTCTGAGGTGGAGTCTTGGTTGGAAATTTTGGCTCTCAGCTCAGTCTCTAGGCAGTGGGTGACAACTTTTAATGGTTTCCAGTAAAACTGCTTTGTATATTGTCTATCAGGATATTTTGTTACACCTTAGAAACTAAACAGGACTGTTTGGAAACTATAAAGATAAAAATGTGCTCATGGATGTATTTTATTCAGAAATAAAAAGGCATCCCACAAGATTAATCACTAAAAAACAAACCCACAAGCCCCAGGTTTTTCAGCTTGTTGTCTGATTTTCTGAGTGTGATATTTTGCTTACAGAGCTAGAATGAGCTCAGCTGTCAAAAAAATGAGTATTACTGCTATTGTACTGAAGAGCCTTGCAAAAGCCTGAGAAACCAACAAAATAATAAATAACTTAAGTACAAACAAATAATTTCTCCATAACTTTTTGTCTCTCTCCATATTAACATCAATTTAGCACTGCTGTACAAAACATTTAATTGATATAAACCTTCTGATACTTTAGTTGCAAAATTTAGTCTTCATTCAAATAAAACGCTGAGTTTGTCTAGCATAAGACTGGTGAATACCTATATCAGGATATAGCCTGTGCAGAAAAAAATACAACTGCTGTCTAAATGCTTGCAGCAATATCATATTCTGTGTATTCAAGGAAGTATCCTGATGTCCAAACTGGACCATTTCTTAAGACTATTCAAGAAAATAAAGATTATTCAATAAAAAGCAAGAAACTAATGTAGAACACAAATTAGTTTGCTTCTTTTCAGACTAAATATAATGCCTTGTTTATTCCAAATATCAGTGTCCATTTAGGAAATTAATGTATTTTAATTTTCCATTTGAAGTGTTAATTCTGATTAACTTTTCTGAGTCTAGATAAAAGTATAAGTGTAAATCAGATTTTCTGTTTTCAACCACAGGTACAGTTACTGGTGCCATTAAACCCCATGTTTCCAGAACTAGAAAACTGAGCTCTTTTTTTCTATTACATTGACTCATGGCTTTTGTATCGAGGATTGTTGCTTGCTTGGGAACCCACGTGCAGTTTAACTTCTTGTTAATGTTATAAGAAGCTTGATAGCCATAGGACAGGCTATCTGAGTGAGTTTTATTAAGGGTGATTTTTGAAAAAGTCTTTTGAGTCTGCAAGAAATACTGCTTTGTTTATTCAGTAAATCAAACTGCCCAGTACTTTCTAGCTACTTCAAGCTGCGGTTGAACTGATACACAAAGCTCTCTCTGTACTGTGGAAGCAGGAGCTGACATGAGACGCAGATCAAGTGGAAGAGAGGAAGATGATGAGGAGCTACAGAGACGCCGGCAACTGCAGGAGGAGCAGCTCATGAAGGTGGTTATAAGCTTGTCTTCATGCTGTTTCTGAACACCATCCAAAAAGTGCCCCTTTGTTTTCTGTAAGCAATTTCTACTAATGCCTCCATCAGCTTTATTTTATTGATATGTTTTTTAATTGCCATTTATAGCTCAACTCTGGTCTGGGACAATTGATATTGAAAGAAGAGATGGAAAAGGAGAGTCGCGATAGGTCAGCCCTTTCTGCCAGTCGTTACGATTCTCCAGGTAATTCACGTAGGCAATAAAGCTACTATGAACAGTGAATAATGAACACCACATAGACACACGTCAAGCAGTCTCCCAGAAGACACACCACTGGGAAGACTGCTTGATATGTGTGTATGTTATGTTCTCCCCTTAAAGAGTGGCCTAATTCATTAGCTGGTTTTGGTGAGGGGAGGAGTGTCATGGTTGCTTTTAATTAGAAGAAATATGAGGTTGAGGTTTTTCAGGCAATTCTGAGGGGAGAGATCTTCTAATATAGGTAAGGAGTGAGGTAAAATATTCAGTGACTATTACATCATACATATGCTAATAGGCTGGGTTATTAAATTATAATAGCATGTTTTGCTTAAACTGGTGGTTCCTATCACTGTTTAGTCTCTCCTCCCAGGGACAGAAAATGAGCAACATTTGCTAGTGGGGCTGCATCTTCCAAGCACAGCCAGTGTTTTGGCCTTGGCTGACGTTTTGGTTGGAGGTATTCTGTTCCAGAGCAAAAGCACAGAAGTCAACTTTGGTCAATTGGTGGCTTAGATTCTTGGCCTCATTGCACATTTTGATATACATCTGTGACCTCCTGAGATCTTCAGAGAAGGGTTTGGAGGTTTTATTTCGCTCTCTTCATCCACCCGTCATTGTAGCACAGCAGCTGTACTTCGAGCCAAGAAGGGACAAGATGAGTCTCTTTGGAGTCATCCACTGGAGTAGCTGCCAAGCAAACTAAGATTTCCTCGTGTTCCCTGTTGTGTAAGAGTGTTGCCTCTATTTATGGTCTTGGAGAGGATGTCTGTGGCTCTCCCTCACTACCTGTAATGTTTACAGGGCCAGAGTCCACCTGCCTAACTCAAAGCTTATGATTTTTTTATTAACCTTAGCACAGGTTGGAGGAGGACTTTATTTGAGATGTGTCCATCCCTCTTTGCGGTGGTAATCAGTGCAGTCATCAGTTGCCTTTTGTGGAATCAGTGGTACCTTTCCCAAAGCTGCTTGTTGCTGGCAACAACAGTGCCTCAAGTTCTACATTCGCTGCCCTTCTGTGGTAAAAATAACATGTAGAAAACCAAAAATTGCATTCTTATCTGGAGGATCTTGTCTGAAGGGGCTGTATTAACTGTAGAGGTGCTATTGATCATTATGCTGACAATCTTTCTATTTATCCATCTTTTTATCTGTATTCGAAACCACACCTTTGACATTTCCACATTGTCTTTATCTTGCTCATGCAATTTTTGAGGTCGGTGCAAATGCTAAGTTGAATGCCCCCAGATACCTTATTTCACTTCCATTTCAGATGAAATCAGGAGTCACAGAGGTCTGTTGAATCATACCATATTCTCAGAAGTGTCACATCATATACAGGATAACTATAATTTCGGATCAGAATGCCAAATTCTCAAACTTGATGGAATTCACTTAGCACTGCCTGTTCTGATCGTTCTCCTGGTGAAGTCAGTACCAAAACATCTGTCAATTACAGTGTTACAGGACCAAAACTAATAGCCTTTTCTCCTTTGTAGCAAAAAATGGCAAGCTGAAAGATGTGAATACAGAGAGAATGGAGTGTGCTGGTCATATGTATCTTGGCTTGTGCGGCAGCAGAAGCTGGGAGCATGAGTGCAATAATAGATGCAGTAGGAAGGATAGAAAGGAAATTCATTAAAGAATCAGAGGGTATGATGATATATAAACGATGCGTGCCACTTAGGAGAGTGGAATTGAATGGACCCGTATGGGAGACTTAACAGGGAACCTACCCAGTCAAACGCTGCTGATCTTGGATTCTCCTTGTCCTTTATCTTGGTCCCATCATAAGGTGCACAGCAATATTTTATGTAGCTAAGGACTAAAAAGTTATTTTGCTCTGTTGTCTGATCCTTGAGTATTACTTTCAACTCAGTGGAGACCACTTTGATTTTGAGCCTGGCAAAATCACAGTGTCCCTTCTTGATGACTTCCCACCATGGCGTGATAAAGCTGCGTGTAACTTAAAGAATGTATGGAAGGTTGTGATGAATCTGAGGCCGAGATGTTAGTTTCTTACAGTCAGTGTGTCTGGGTTATGTATATGCTTAGGTGTTTTAACTGTGTTTTTTATGCTTGTTGATTCCTCAAATGTTCTTGGGTTTGAGTTTCCATGGGATCTTTCCAGTAAAAGATTTTTCCCTTCCTCATTCAACAGCACATGCTTCAGCCTCCAAAACCTCTTCTCTCCCTGGATATGGAAAAAATGGACTTCACAGGGTAAGGAGACAGCGATTTTGAGAAGCAAAAGGTGGCTTTAATTATCCATGGTATTTTTTTCCGTATCAACTGTGTTGGAGTTTCAGTTTGATCAGGCTTTCTTAGAAGACCATCTGAAGTCAGACAAAACCTAATTTCCCTTCCCACAAACTACATTGTTAAAAAGGCAAGAAAGCAATGCAAGAAACGTGAAAATCAAGGGGGAAAAAAAGGCTAAAAGCAATTTGTTACTCCCCATATACCAACCTGCTTGTGAAGTCATGAACTGTGAATTTATGTGCATGTCCCTCTTTTCCTGTTACAGCCGGTGTCTACTGATTTTGGTCAGTACAACAGTTACGGGGATGTGAGTGGTGGTGTTAGAGGTAAGGCTGAGGAGCCTTTTTACATGCCACTTCGTTACTGAACGTGTTGTGATGTTTGATCATTTCAGCTGTTTTATTTCAAAATTTTGGATGTGGTTACTTTGTATTTGCTCAGTACATTTTAACTTCCTTTGGTATACTCAACAATTAACTCAAACTCTGCGAATACCTATTAAAAAGTTTGGGTTTATTTTGCTAAATCTGCTGTGTGGAGCTGATCCTTGTTTAGGCCAAGGGACTGCTTTAGCATTGGTGCAAACGGAAAGCAGGTAACCTGTATATTATCAGGAATGTGTACTGAGTTCTGTTACGGTGTTTTCTTTCTCTGAAAATTACCATCCAGTGCACAGTCTGAAAGAATGTGCCACAGTGAAGAAAAGAGGATAATGCCTTCTAATCCCCATTGCTGCTCATGATTTTCATTATGACTTTGAGCTAGATGTGGTATCAGTCATTGCCTAATAAAAATTTACAATATTTACGAAAGTTGTGAAACTTTAAGAGTTAATGTTTTAAAACGGTTTGAGCTGAGAGAGAGAGAGAGAGAGAGAGAGAGAGAGGCTAGTTATCTCCAAAGTGAGATTAATCCCGACTGTCTTAGATACCCTACGATCAGGCGTCTTCTGTTGGTGCTTGTGTCGATAGACTATGGAGGAATCCAGACAACTGCCCGATGGCAGAGGTTAGGTGAGGTGAATCCTGCTCTACACATTTGAATTTTAGTTAGCTATTTATTCACTTGATTGTGGTTTCATGTCTCTTAATATTTCCAAAGTGACTTGATTTTCCTGAATGAGAAGCTTGCTCAAAATAAAAAGGGCTGCAATGTTTGGAGTTTTTGACTCTTTACAAACTAAGTCCAGAGGTAGGAGGTTGCTGGCCTTAGAGAATCAGGTGGGATTTTTAAAAGATCAGGTAGACCAGAAGACACAAGGATTATCTGGTAGATTGTGACTGATTCCTGTTCTTCCACACTCTAAAGCTGATGAGATTTCTCTTTTGCTTTTCAGATTTCCAGGTAGAGTACGGGTTTTCATCAGTCAACTGACAACAGAACTAAAAGCATCTACTTTCTTGTTGAAGTTTGAATTTCTGCTAAAGGGAAGGGTTTCTTAAGACAATAGCTTTGATTTTCTTGCATGTTTAAGTATAATCACCAATGTAGACTCTTACAAACAAAAAACAGGCACAGCCTCAGATTCCTCCTTGTTACCTCCCCAGAGCTGGGTTGAGACAGCTCACACCAGTTCTGTGACTTGCTCTGTAAAATCCACTGTCTGTTGATATATGAGTTATCTGTAATAGTTCTCCCTGGACAGCTGATGGTGGATTTATTTCCAGCCTCTCTAGTACTGACCCCAGAGGCATATATAGCAAGTCTCTTCTGGAGGCAATTTTCTCCCATACCAGGAGCCTTGAACTCCTCATTTTTACCCTGGAATTTGCTCTCCATACAAGATGGCTGGTCAATAGTTTTCTACAGTGGTGCCATCACAGATGAGTCAGTAAGAGGTGTGCTTGCAAATATAAACCCTTTTACTCCAAATCCTGCCTGCAGGGTTTTTTCCAGAATGGTTTGAGTCTGGCTGGCTCCTTAGCACAATCATAATATGAAATGGCAGTTTAAGAAGGGGTTTAATTACTTGGATAATTTTGTTAATGGTGTATCAAAATCATGATGATTGGAAAGAGAGTAAGATTATGGGAGGAGAGAGGAGTTGTCCACGTATTGTGCTCAAAACATTACTTCATTAGGAACAGTACCTGTGTCAAAACAGCACCTTTTTACCCTGTCCCTGTTTGTGTTCATAGTAAAAATTTCCTGTTGTAGAGACAAAAAACACCCCTCAGCTGATACAGTAAGTGACAGGAAGGACAGCCCAGAGGTGTAAGAGTGCTTTGTATGCTGTTGGGTGGGATCTGAATTAATGTTTCTGTGTACTTGTCCAGAGAAGAACCCTACTTAGTCACTGGGGTGGGAGAGGGCCCACCACTCTCTTGGGATCCCCAGGTCCACCTGGGTAAGTGATGTTGGTAGGTTCACTAGGGAGCTGTTGCCAGCCTTAGCAGTGACAGAAGGCGGTGGTGGCAGGGAGGATCGAAGGATCCCTCTGCATGCCTCAGAGAAGTGGTAAACAGTAGCCATGGCAATGTTCTATATGATAAGACTAAATATTAAGACTTGAAGGAAGTCTCAGGGCAAATTCACCTTTGTTTTCACCACTACTTGAGTGCCTTTACCCTCTGTGTGTGTAACCTATGTGTCTGATGTATACCTGTATCTGATGCAGTCCCTTCCGGATGGTCATGTCCCTGGAATGAGAATGGACAGAGGAGTATCTATGCCTAACATGTTGGAGCCAAAGGCAAGTGCAGATGTTATTCACTTTCCTTCAAGACAGTGAAGATTTGACTGTGAAATGCAGATAAAATACGGGAAATGTCTTAGTTCCCTTGTTTTTCTTTACCTCACCTCAGTCCCTGCTCCTTATGTGCTAAACCTCTCCCTTTGTTCTGGACTTTGCCTGTTACAAGTGTTAGTACTCAGGCAGGCTGAGGGCAGCCCAGGTGTGCTTCTTGGGTTAAGAGGCTTTTCCAGAGACAAAACAAAGATACTGAAGATGCTCAATAGCTAGTTCTCTGTCAAGCTTCCACTAGCCAAAACAGCAGGCCAAACTCGATGGGAAAGTCTCAGATCTGTCAAGTTGGAAAAGTGATGCAGAATATTGTGGTTCACAACACACTGTTGAGGCTGTCTTAATTTAAAAATTAATGAAGTACATGGATCTTTGTTTCATATTGGAAATTAGATACCTACATGTCCATCTGGATCTGTTCTTTAGCTCTCAGCGCTGTTAGCCTGACACCTTTCAATAATGTTGAATTCCCTATGTAAGAAATTCTTCAGGAGATTTACTGGAAAAAGAGGCAATGATGTCAGCTGAATATAATTTAAGATATAAATTAAAATGCTTTTGCAGCTATGTCTAGAGATGTCTGAGTTAAAAATGAACATAATATATAGAGCGGATTCAACCAGAGCTGTGTTTTAAATATTATAACTTTCTCTATTGCTGGTGAACTCTCTGAGAAATCATGATTTTGTCGGTTCCAAGGATCAGCATTTCTGCAGTTAAGTGAGGAGCTCGTTTTGCAAACCGGGTTACTACTAGTGCTTCCGAGTCACCTCCAGACAAACTGTGCAAGGCAATAACCCTAGCTTTATAAGCTGAGACCCCAGTGCAATGTATATTAACAAGTGTTTTTATATATTATATAAATAAGACCTTGGGGACGTCCCCAAGTCCTGAGATACTACTTTTTATTCCAAATAATTTCTCTTTCAGTGCAATAGAAATTCTTACAGCCACCACTGCTGTTGATGCACCCAGTAATTTGGAATGTTATTTTGGGTGACAAATTCTGTCAGTATTATTAGTGATAAAATTTATGGAAATTTTCATGAGATAATAGGTCACTTTCTGTTGATGTTTATAAAGTTGATGCCAGACCCTCAGCTTGTGTGAATTGGCAGTATTTTTATTCATGTCAATAGTCCAACACTGAGTTAAACCTGATAAAGTAAAAGAAGCCAACTCCAAGTTAGCATGAAACACGTGAAAAGTGAAAATTAGTAAACTGAAGAATGACCAAATCTTACCAAATGGTTCTCCAGAAAGGACAGAATTTGTGCATCCTGCCACCCCAGATTGAGACATGCCTTGTTGTGAATATCTAAATATAAAATGTACTTAAGACCGTAGCCCTTGACTTAAACTCTGCCTGTTTAATTATGAAAAGTTACATTTTAGTTTCCTGTAATGATGTATATGGTAGCTGTTTCCAGTATCAAGCATAAACAATGTAATTCAAAGCATAGACTTAATTGTACAATTGTGACAATGTCAGAATCTCCTAACAATCATATCTTACAATTGGTATGTAAGCACACATTATTTAAATTACTATTACTTACAATAAACTCAGTGGTGTGTTCATTGATGCCTGAATCTTATTTATTATATTTCTGAAAAGTTCATTGGGATAATTGTTGACAATGGAATGAACTCAATTGCCTAGTTCTGCACAGAGGCTGATGAGGTTGAATTTCTTCTGATGTTAAAATAATTGAATTAATAGCATTTGATAATAGCTCAGCTGTCTCTCCAGGAGAGTTTTGGTGGTCTCACTCTTGTTCCCAGTGGGCAAGTAAAACAAGACCAATAAATAACAATAAAGGCTGAGCCAATCCCCACTGAAGTCTGCAGAAGAACGTAATTGACTTCAGTAGGGGTTGGATGAGGACCTCACTGGGAATGCTGTTATCCTACTCTGCAGAGACATGCGATGAGAAGGGCTATAGGGAGGCTCTGTCAGATGGAACATGAGCTCTCCTAGGTCATTCCAGGCATTCATGGGAGTGTCTGCCCAAGGAAAAAATCCTAAAACAGAGTTTTATTTGTCAGGGATGATTCCAGAAACTGATTTTAAGGCACATGGTTTTCTGAAATCCTTTCTAAGCAGCATTGTTTCTGTTGGATTAAGCTGATTCGAGATGCACTGACAGTAAACATTTTACTTCAAAACAAAGAACCTGTAAAAAAAAAAGTAAAATAATTTATGCATTCAGGAATTGGTTATTGGCCAATAACTGATTTGTATAAGTTCTGGACATTCTTTGCAATGTAAAGGGAAAGCAAGGGAAATGTTAATGGGAGATGTGCTGGACACATACTCTTCTGAAGTAGATGAAGGTGTGTAAGACAAATATGTCTACAAAAGTGTCTCCTTTTATCCATGTATGTATTGCACAGCCAGCAAGCACAGTGGGCAGTTGTTTGAATTCTTTAACTATCCAAAAAGGCAAAGAAAAATCCTGTGATGAATTTTGATGAATGCAGTGGCCCCCGCTAATCAATATCTTGCTTATTCAGAGTTGCTGCTTTTTCTAATGTACTTTCATGTGGTTCATTTTTAAAAGTCCACTAAGTGTCTGTTTCCTTAGAGCTGTCCATACTTTGGCAACCATCAGTTAGACCAATGAGTGCCAAATATATTTACCTTAATAAAATCTTAAGTTTATATATTGCTGGATGAGAAGGTGTATTGACTAGAGGACTGTCTGACCAAAGTCAGCTGTATTATATGCACCACAAAAATCAGCAGGGTGGGCAAGTACACAGTGGCTCTACAAAATGAGGCAGTTTGATAATAAGCAAGTTCTTGCTATGTCCAGACTGGCTTGTCTTTCATGCAACTTTAGGGGATGAAAGTGCTGTAATTTCCTTTGGAAACGAAACCAAAAGTTTGTGTGGTTATGAAAATGAGACACATTATATTCTTTTTGCTTTAGAATGTAAATACATCTCTTTTTTCCCCTTTTATACATTGTTAACAGATTTTTCCATATGAAATGCTCATGGTGACCAACAGAGGGCGAAATAAAATACTAAAAGATGTAGACAGAACCAGGCTTGAGGTAAGAGAAGCAAGTTCCTAAATGCTCTTTCCTGCTGAAGTTGTTTGTTGTTACACACTTGAAAGCTCAAACACTGAAGTGTGGGTCCTTGTTAGACTGGGAAGATTTCTCAGCACTAAGCAGGGAAGGAGGAGTCAGACAGAGGGAGGAAGCAGCTGTATCTCCATGAACAGTGCTGGACTCGGAGTCCCGTGTCTCTCTCTCCCTACTCCTGGATTGAGCTTCTCATAACCCCATTATGTTTTCAAGCAATTAATTATATACTTGTAAATTGGTAAAAAGCCCAAAATTGGTCAAGTGTTTTGTAGTCATAGGATCCATATTGGAATGGAGCAATACTTTGTTTATCTTGGATCATTTCTTAGCTACGAGTCAGTGTCAGTGTCAGCCATCCTTGAGGATCAAAAGTCTAACATTTCTTCAACTCCTACATGAGTCCTGTGAGTTAGACTGGCTGGTATCCAAAAATATGAGGATTTAAATCTCTGCCAACAAATAAAAATTGTTTACAGCTTTGTGGATTAGAAAGACTTAAGCAGCCCAGTGGAAGGCTGAGGATCTTTAAGTTGTTTGTAGTTAGTTAATCTTCTGTGGAGAAGAATGGAAGGGGCCACAAAAATTTGGGTAAGTAACCATTCATCCACATTTTTAGGCTAGTAGATATGTGATGACTAGTCAGAATTCAACACTGTGTTACATTAGTGCCACAGGGAGACACTTTCACCATCCAGTGTAGTCTAAAGCAGCTGAACAAGAAGTAACTTGTGCACAAGACAGCACCAAAAAATGTTTCAGTGGCAGTAGAGAAATGTGCTGGACAGTTAGTCTGGCCAGACGTCTTCCTTCTCAGGACTTCAAATGTAGCATGTCAACCTGCAGCCCTTCTGCAAAGCTCTCCTGTGCCTGTTTAAACTTCCATATGTATGCAGAGGTGACTAGCTAAAGCCTGGGACAGGTGCATGCAGGAGCTGTTTTTGTTCTGTGGTCTATCACTGCTTGTTGGGTGACTTTAGACAAATCATTTTTGTCTGTTGCTTATTCAGCAACTGAAATAGTTCTCCTGATTTCCTTTGTAAACTTTTCAGACTTAACAAATTGCAAAATTTTATTGATTCACTGAGCACCCAAGTTCATGAGGACTTGGATATGTGTATTGCCAAAGCATTATTTCCTGCAACGGCTCTTACACAGTGACTTGAAATCCCGAAGGCACTCCTATCTCCTGTTGTGTCTCTTTGGCTTTGACTGACCATTGCCTTTTTTTTCTCTTTTTTTTCCCCTCCTCTTTTTTTTTTT
>WAAD01034961.1:113094-134899 GCA_013389945.1 Fregata magnificens | reverse complement strand
TTTTTTTTTTTTTTTTTTTTCCTCCTTCTAAAGCGTCACTTAGCACCTGAAGTTTTCCAAGAAATATTTGGCATGACGATACAGGAGTTTGACAAGTTACCTCTCTGGAGACGCAACGACATGAAGAAAAAAGCAAAACTCTTTTAATCTCCCTTCAAACAAACCAACAAAAAGTGATGCATAGGATATTGTATCATACGGTCCAAACTATTTGGAAGCAACTACTTATCCACCAAAAAGGGAAAATCGCATAGTGGCACCTCTGTACACAGTAATTGAACAAGATGAACATTTGCCCTCCTGGAACATAGGGAGAAAGTATCTGGGCTCAGAAACAACAATGATAGTNNNNTATGTAAAAATATATATATATATGTATGCGTGTTTGCGTGTGTGCGCACATGTATTTGTATCTACCCATCTATCTATGTGTGTGCGTGTATGTATGTGTATATATGTGTATATATATGGAGAGGAAGATAGATAGATGCTCTGTAGTGAAGGAGAAGCCCTTTATAACATATCCACCTGGTCACATTAAGTCTTTCACACAACTGTTTCTTAGTTGGCACTCTTTTGAAATGGCATCTTCTTCATGTGATACAATCTGCAAATGTGGGCACTCTGCTCACTTACAGGACATACCAGTTGAATTTCTGGAAAATGGACTCCTTGTATATATTTGCTAGGATATAGGAAGTGAATTGCTGTGTCTGTTGTCAGTCTTCCCTCTTCCACACTTTCTGCTTGAATTAATAAGGCTGGAGCTTAACCAGTCATTTGAATACTTTAAGATGACTTAAGTAATGGGAATGATGGAGAAGAGTCAGTTTTCTTGTAATTTAGTCCGGGAGATGGGTGGATGGGGGTGGGAGTGACAGAGTGAGAAAATGCTTTTTTAAGTGTGCCCTGGTTCACACCCAGAGATTCCGGGACAGACTCCCTGCTAGTAATTACTAGTACAGCTCATCAGACTGCAGTGGAGTTGTAGGATTTTACATCAGCAGGGAATATGGTTCTCTGCAAGCTAACACGCAAATTCATCCCTCTTAGGGAGGAATGTTTATGAATTAAAAGGTACCATCAAGGTGCCATGCTCTGCCAATAGAGGCTTTTTGATTAAATTGCAGTTGCTGTTGTCAGTATGGCACAGTGCATGGGGCCAAGCACTCTTTTTAGTTAATGTAGTTTTTCACTTGTGCTTGGAAAAGAGGGCACAGACTTTTTTTTTCCCTCTTGAAGCGTCAAAGCTCCAGCCTTGGTTATGTTTATTTCCCTTTGTGCCTGACTTGGTTTTTGAAGACAGAGTAATCATGCAAGACAGTTTCTGAGCTGCATTCAACTCCTTATTGCTTTCAGTCTTCTTCCAATATGCTGCAGCTTAAAAAAACTGCCTGTATATACCTTAACAGCTTCTGGGCAAGTCCTATACAGAAGAGGACATGAGCACCAAAGTAATTGAATGAATGCATTGCGGCTGCAAGGTCAGCTTTTTCTCTTCCTTGGTGCTTAACTGCCAATGCATACTGCACTAATGAGCTCATCTCCTGGTACGGGAGAGGGTCATTTAGGTTCTGTGTCTGTCAAAGAATATCAAGGTTTCATTTTTAATGCAGAAACTTTTGGCACTGGAGACATCAGAACCTTTGTATTTTCTGTTATATATGACATTGGTGTTAAAATCTGGAAGTCAGGAAGGGGAAACAGTCCCATGTAGTTGTGAGATGCAGTATCACTGTGTTGAGTTCTCTATATCACCAAATGGCATTTTACCATGAAATGTGCAGGACAGCCCAAATCCTGCCACTTCGCTGGTTTAGGAAGTCCTGTTGCAACAGATCCCTGTGGTTCCCTTGATAAAATCTGAGTTGAAGATTCAGTATATGAGAGACAGATAAAAGGGGTCAGCACCCGCTCCGTGTCCCTAGAGCTAAGGGAATGGTGAGTGGGACATGGGACAAGCTGGACAATATGGTACCATGCAGATCTGGCATCACAATCCCCACTGAACAGAAGTCCTCAGTGAACATTGTGACACATGCAATTGTGAGTGAGCCCTCTGGACATTACTGAGATTGCAGCAAGGATCAGTTCATCAAGTTTTATTTCATTTTTCAGAACAAGCATCTGAAAGGATTTTAGAGGAACACTGAGAAGTAAATGGGAATGTTAGGGGCACTGGCAGTTTGAGATGCATTTTTGAGTGACTGCTGAAACGACATCCATACAACGAAAGAACAGCAGCGTTTTGCAGTCACAGGCTTTGTGAATGCTGGAGTCTCAGAAATTCAGTGTTTGTCACCTGCAAAGTGTAGCTTAACTTTGAGATGAACATTTGAGTTTTAATGCATTTGAAGTATTAAAATTCTCCAAATTTTGTCAGCTCACATCCTATAGACAATACGCTGCTGCTGCCTCTCAAACATAGTAGGCATTATGGGTCTTTTAGCCCAAGTCACCTTGACAATAAACCTCTTTGATCTGAAGACTTGCTCTCTCAAGGATGTGAGCTGCCAGTCTGCATTTTACTATCCCCATATCTAGATTACTATTGAACTTCTCACAGCATATATGAATGCGCTACCCAGTCATTTCAGAAATGACTAAGCCAGTTTGTTTTCTCTCCTCTCCCTCCTCGCCAAAAAAAAAGAGAAAAAATGTTAAAAAAAAAAAAAAAAAAAAAGAACCCAGCCTCCTAGCCTGTGAAGAATGACAGGATGATTTGTATCTGCCTCATCAACTGAGAATTTAAAACTGCAATTGCAGCTTGGGAAGGAATGAAGAGAAGCCAGCTTAGACACTGCAGAAACAATTGGGCCACTGGTGGTTCCCATCTCACTGGTATGGAGCATAGTCAGTTCACAGCCCTCTGCACTAGACTTAATACTGCTTTATTTCTGATTGAGAACATGAAGGGTTTTCTGAGCTTCAATTTCATGCCTATAGTTAATTCCCCTTAACTATCCTAACCATCTACATGTAGGCACACCCCAAGAGATTGCCTGTGCATACAAACCGTGCTGCAGCCAGCCACAGGGTGTGTATGTATTTTCTGCAGTGGGCTGTTAGCGATTGTCACTGCAACATTTTCTGTTCTTTCATCTGGTCTTCCCACCTAATAAAAATGGAAATGTAGTCCCAGGGAGCATTTTCTTTGTAAGCAATGAATCATTTTCCTAGTATCAGTCGAGTACCATTTTCTTGGGCAATTCTTTGTAATTCACCTCTTCCGTATTCCCTTGAGACATGTCAGGGGCTGGGCTAGATGATCTTTAAAGGTCCCTTCCAACCCAAAGTGTTCTGTGATTCTGTGAATATGCTTTAAGTACATGCTTACGTTCTTCCATCTCCTGCAGAGCGTTTGAGCTTCTGATAAAGTCCCATCAAACTCAGTGCTGCCAACAGAACGTCATTGCCAAGAGGACTGAAAACTGATTGCTTTCGTCTTGTTTTTTCCCCTTTTCTGCTTTAGGAGTGATGTAAGAGCAAAGACCTGTCAAAACATTGCAAAACAACCACACATGCAAAATGGAATTATGTACACATGCAGTTTATGAAACACAGGTACACACGTAGCACACACATTCCCCATTTGGAGTTGAGATACTATGTGAGTAGTTAACCTCTAATTTCCAAGTAGTGCGTAGTGTTGAACAGGTAGCAGTCATTAAGTTATGAAGGTTGTCACTTGCATATGTGCTTGGATCTGCAGGGCTTGTGGATACCTGTGATGTATTGAGTGTGCAAAAGGCACGGTCAGTTTCCCACATCGTGGAAGTGCCAGGTTGGCCACAAGTGATATCATTTAAAAGGCCTCCTCAGGCATATGTGAACATTTGCAGCACCCATCCCTGGCAGTGCTTAGATGGAAGGGTAATACCCTGTGCAGTAGTCTTCATATTAATGGGGAATCCAGAGATCTGACTTACTGGGTTTTGTGCCCTCTCCAGATACTGGTTTGATAATTTCCATTTGAACAAGTAGAGAACTGTTCTGCATTACAGTAGGAACAGCTGGCCATACCCTCTATACCCGTGCCTTATCTTAGTGTAAGCTCCATCCTACTGCAAGTCAGAAGTTGAAATAAGTATGTTGAAATAAATATGTTGTTCATTATCTCTGACGATAGTAGAATTAAGCCAACTTGAAGAGCAGATTTGGAAATTACTAAACTGTCCACTATTTCTCAATGAAGCAATGTGATCTATTGTGGCCTCAGTTCAGGAAGCTGAATGTAGCATCTCAACTCTGCCAGTGTCCTATCCCAAACCTGCTAAACTTTCTGAATAACTGGAAGAGTAAGTTCTTGTGAAGTTTGCTCACAGGATTTCTTTTTTTTTGTTTCAATTGTTTATCATCTCATGCTGGTGTCCTTTAAGACAGGTTTTAGTGGCATCTCAGAAACATACTTGTTTTCAGTTTTGTTAGTAGCCTTTCATTAAACATGGTTTGTGATGCATTGTGGACATAGCTGCAGTGTGCTGTGAAAGGTTAAACTAGGAGAAGAGTAAGTTTCTCAATAGCTGTATGTGGGATGAGATAGCTCTGTGGCTCCAGTAGTGCTTTTACTTCTGTCAAGACAGATGTCATCTCTCCTTACAAAGTCCTGTAGTCCTAAGTCTGTGGGCCTAGCACTGAAGTGCTTGCTTCCCTTTCCCTGTTGCAATTTGGAAATCCCTTCTCAGCCATGTAGCTCAGATGTCCTGCTGTTCAGGGGAGGTCATTCGGAGTCTCTTTTGTAAAAGTTTGTTATACTGAAATTAGACCCATTTTGAAGTGAAATCCCTTTCCGCAAGCCATGCTTCTCCTGGTCAGGTAATATCCATGGATGGAGAAAGGGTTAAGTTCTGGGAAGGAGGAGAGCTGGCATAAGCTTGATTTCTCCAGGATTTGCCAGGGTGGTGTTTAGCAGACTTAGAAGAAAACGCAGGCATGAGCCTGTGGTACCTATTTCAAAAGTCAAGTTTGGAGCCCATAGCTTACGCATATCTACACTGAAATTAATGGTATGAAGCTGTTACAACAAGTGACAGAAAAATTAACCCCAAAAATGGTAAAAATATGAATATCCACTAAACTCATCTGGGAATGACTTATCTTGGCTCATCCTGACTTGGGAGGAGATCTCGGCATATTTGGGCCATAGCCTCGTAGAGTAGACTAAATGGAAACCGGCCTTTCTCCCACTCCATGATTCATTGCTTTCCTTCAGAACGTATTTGTGGAGTAGAATGTCCACATCCTGGAAGTTACCTATGGCAGTGAAAAATATCAGTCAATGATAATGATGATGCAATGAAACACGTGCAGGAAACAAGAAAATCAACTGATCTGTCTTGAAATGCCACTTACCTTTCCACGTCAGAGAGACACTTAGGGCTTGACTCCCCATTCAGTTAGCCCCAGGTCATGGTCCAGTTTGTGCCCTGTCAAACTTCTTGGCCCTGTCAACACACCTGCTGGAGTCCAGCATAGTCTTCAGGGTAGACAAATAGCAAAGGCTGGTCTTGACTGTATGTGGTATGTTTTTACCCCATTGCTACGTAATGAAGAGCTAGAGAGAGTTACTGAGCACTGTGATAGTAGTACAATGCGCCTTTCTCTTTTAATGTAGAAACACCCTTATTACTGTGGGTTGCAGGACTGCTCTGGCTGGTGAGTTTTGCCTTGTGATTTTTCCCACACACCTTTTTTGTGCTTAATAAAATAAGGAACAAAAAATCTATTGCAATGCAAAGATACAGAGCTTTTAGTCAGACAACTCTGCTGGCAGGAGCTATGTGATGCCTGCATGTGGCAGGGAGAGAGTAAGTATTAATTTTAATGTAAGCATCAGTGCAGGAAGTGGGAATGTAATTGGCCATTAATATTGTTTGCCTGTATGCAAAATAAATTATTTGTTGCCCAAAAGGGCTTCTAACAGGGAAATAGATTTCTGCTGATGATTTCCTAAAAAATGCTTGTCCATGTGAAGAGGTAATACTTCCACGTGCATTGCGGTCCTTCTTTTGACTGAAGGCAAACAGTAACCTGTTTTGTCGGGATCACCACAGTTAATAAAAGTGTTGCTCCCAGGACTTGCAGAGCAGAGGCCTGCAGGACCTTGCTCCTAGGCATTAGGAAGTGAAGCATTTCAAGCAGCAGAAGCAGCTACGGGAATTGCAGCGGTGCCTTACCAGGCTGAGTCTCTAGCTCCTTTAGGTGCTTTGACAGGTCCCACTGGACACTTGCCTGGGCTTTTGTCCCTGAACACCCTTCAGAAAGCACTTCCCTCCAGATGCAAAACCACTGAAATCCCTGGAGCCTCTCACTGACATCCGCACACTTTGGAGCAGGCTTGCTCTTGGCTGGCTAGCCCAGGGAAGTCTCTGACTGCTGTGTATCCCCACAGCAATGAGCTCTGTATGTCATTACCAGATCAGTCCTGTCCAAGCAGTGCGGCTTGGTCATTGCTGACAGCTCTTCCTGTAAGGGGGCCTTACAGCTGGGGACTTTTTTTTTAAACTTTGGAAACTGAAACTAATTTTTCAAAGGTATATTTTCCTTTAAATCAGTAGATTTTGGCAATAGGATTTTTTATTCTTTTGTTTTTCTTTTCTCCTCCCTCCACGTTACAAACCAGCGTTTTGGGGAGGCGTCCCTGTGTTTTCCATTCATCTGTGAGACAGCTCTCTTTCTGCGTCTCTGTAAAAGTGAATCAATGTCTTGTCTGTACAGTAAGTCTGCTTGTATACATAATGAAAAGTTGAGCTGGGTTGCTGTTCTGTACAATTAGTGTTTCCACTGTCATACCGCAAACAGCACATATTGCAGTCCTGTGCCACTGTAATCTGCATCACTGTTGTACTCAAGTCAATGAATAAAGTTTGGAGCTTTATTCTTAATTGCTGGATTCATGTTGCCTCATTTATTTTTTTTTTTCATCTTGCAGAGTTATAGCAAAGTCCTCTTACAAGATAGGCTGTGCTTTCAAGAAAGAGAGGTGAAATATGAATGACCAGAGCAAGACAGATGAACAGTTACACAGCTTCACTGAAATTATGACACAAGGTTTGAAAATGGACACAAGACTTCCTGTAACTAGGTCACTAGAAGTAGATATTCATACAAGCCACATGCGAGTGTTAATTTTGTGTGGTTTAAAAGGACCTGAGATATCAGCGAGGTCAACTAGGTCATGCTGTTACATCAGCTTCACAATCTAAATGGTTTCCTTCCTTTATCCTTGCAAGTTCAGCTAAAATTTTAGTCCCCGACTTGAAAAGATATTTACCTGTCTTAGTATTTGAAGTTAGGTGTTTGCTTAATTACCTTAATTACCTGGAGTTATACCTGCCCAGTCTTGGTCTGGGTGTAGAAGGTAGGGGACGATGCCATTCAAGGAAACAGGGCTATAAAACACTTATGAATGTGCTGAATGCCCAAGTCTCCAGCATACCATAGTATGAGCAGAATTAAGCACACTGTACCTCAGACGAGTCTGTAGCAATTCCTGTCAGTGCCTCAGAAGAAAGACATATCAAGGGACTTCACTCATTGCATGTAGATATTCCCTTGGAAAAGAAGCCACTCATACACAGCTCCCTAGACGATCTGCTGAACATCTTCACTGAATTAATTTGAGCTTCATACAGTTATGGGACCTGGAGCCTCATTAGGATTGGCCTCTGGGCTTGTTTGTTAAAGAAGGGGGGGTGTGGGGGTGTGGTGGTGTTACTATTTGAAGTGAAGCCACTGGGTATCAATCCCAAAAAACCCTCAAATGGGGTGGGAAGGAATCCTGCTTCAGGCCATTGATCATCTGAGCTGCAGCTGTTCAGGGGCAGGAGCAATGCAGCACACATCCTGCACAGAGTCCTTGAGCCTACAGAAAGCCCCTGCAGCATCAAGATCTGTGCCCTGCAGATAACGTGTTCCCCATCTTTTCTTCCACTCCTCAGCTCTCGGACACTCATCCCTGCCCTTGTCCTACCTTGATACTCTACACAGGTTCTCTCACAATGAAGGCAGAGTTTTCCCCAGGGTTTTACTTCAATGTACTACATTGGGTATATCTAAGGACTGAGTCTCAGATGAGGTGGGGGCTCAGGTTCCTGCATGGAGAGCAAGAGGTGGGGAATTCAACACCACCGTGAAGTTAGCCTTTAGCAAAGTTCATATCTGCCTCATTCACTTCCCAGGCCATGCCTAGATTTTTGTTGTGTTGTATTTGTGCTGGAACTTGCACAAGAGAAACTTTTCTATGGACAAATCCACCAAAGCTACCTGGAGGCAGTTAGATGCTTCCTTTCTTTGGGTGGCTTAGTCCAGAGATTGTACTTTTGCTGTAGGTGGGACAAAATCAAATCAAAATCAGAAAATCAGATTCATCCTTTGCAACTGCTGTAAATAGGTCACAGTGTGGGGCAGAAGCACACTTTAGCAAAATATTTAAACCCAGTTTTTTTGTTATCTATATTGCTGCTGTGCCTAGCTGGAAGAGCCCTAATCCTGAACTAGACCATTTGTAAGTACAGGGCAGAGATGACCCCTGCTTTGAACATTTAATGGGCTAATTTTCAACAGGCATGTAGGCTGTTGACTTCAGCAGGTCAGCGCCTGTGTTCCAGTATGCCTTGTTTCTCTGTTTCCTCCACGTTTATAGACGTTTCCTGCCCAACCACTTCACAGCCCTCATTGCTGTCAGACCAGGTATGAATGAAGATGTAATAGCCTGTTTTCTATCCTCTTCTTTTTAGGACCAGCACTGAGAAACTTCAGGGTTTTTAGGAAACCTCTTGTGAGCAAACCTTGGCTGATAGCACATGGTGCTGTGCAGGTTACCGGTGGGAAGTGCTGGGCAAACCTGAGCCAGAGAAGAGTTAGGAAGACACAGGCACATTTTTAAATGTCTGTCTGTTCGTCTGAAAGGCAAACACAGAGTCTAAGAGAGACCCTTCTTCAAAAAAGTTTTGCACTGCTTATTTCCCCTTCCCCTGGACAACCAGGCATCGGGGAGTCGTTACCCCTCTGCTCTGCAGGGCAGGACCCCATTCCCTGCCTGCCCACCTGCAGCCCCCAAGCACTTCCATGCTAGGCACTCCCTGGGCATCTCCACACGGTTAGGCAGTAAGGAAGGTCTGTGCATGGAGTATCTGCTTAAAAACCCACAAGTGTAGGTCTATGATTTGGCCCTGGAAATTTTCTTGAAAGTTTCCCAACCATAGAAAAGAAAAAAACAAAGTCTCCCTTTTGAATCAGTCTCACTCTTGAAAATCCACCACCTGAGTCTCAGCTCCTTCCCTGTAGCAACAGTTACCTTGTAGTGCCAGCCCTAGGACATGTCTGGCCAACCCAAGCTCTGGAGGTCCTAAGCAGCAATCCACCAGCTGGTGATCTTTGACCCACCAGTTGCTCCATTGCAGCCTTCCCCAGCCCAGAGCAGTTGGGAATATTATCGCCATGAATGCTCTCCTATGTGGAAAGCAAATTCACAAGGATCCATTCCAGTCACCAGCTCCACAGTGTGACAGTGCCAGCCAGCCTGCCTAAGCGCATTTTTAATTTCCCTCCAGTTAAATACACAAGCCCAGTGAAATCTAAGTCCAGAGTTTCTTTTTTTTTTTTTTTTAATTGTTAGACCATTTTTCCCTGCTCCCCTCCTCACCACAAATAATGTGAGGTTTGTGACCCCTGAGTAATGACTGTGGAATGCACTGCACCCTACAGCCATCGCAAGGCATCTGGCAGTGAGAATCTTCACAGCATGTCAAAAATACACAGATAATACCACTGTAAATAGCTCAGATCAAAACAAGTCAAATGTCAGTGCTAATTTGCTGTCAAGTATATAGCCCAAGACTACTTCCTCCTGCAAAAAGAGAAACGCAGTTCCCAAGTGTGACTTGCTCCCCACCGAAAGAAGCTTGTTCTCCACCAAAAATCTCCCCAAACTCTGAATGAACAGGGGTGGTTTTTTCCCCTTGCTGTTTTATTTTTCTGTAGCTTTTGTGCCTGTCTGCTGCTGAGTCTGAGGCTGGGAAATGAAACTTCAGTTTTGCCTGCCATTTTTCTATTGTAAAAAAGGACTCTTGGGAGAGATATTTACTGTTTTCTATGGCTCAGTCAGAGGGCGAGAGAGAAAAGTTGTTCCAGGAGTTCCCATTACAAAGCATTTTTTCACATAGGCTCACTTTTATTTTTTAAGGACTGGGGGATTAAAGAGCCGGCAGCACTGGAACAGGAAGTTTGCTGTACGTCCAAAGGTCAGGTGGGTCTCAGACAGCCACTGTTTCCAGCTCTCTCTTATATACACACTGCAGATTAAAATGTACATCCCGGACTGGATGTAGTCATGCTAGTGATGGGGGCCCAAGGGTTTGGGGAGAAAGGAAGAGAGAGGGAGCAGGAAAACGGCACAGCACAGTCTCTCCTCGGGCTGTGATTTCATAAGACAAAGCACTGGGCGGCTGTTCAGCAGGCTTAAGGTATTCCCACGCCCCCGCAGCTTTTTCCTGCCATCAGATATGTCAGCATGACTGCTTGTGGGGTCGCTGTCACTGACATTGGGGAACTGATCCTGCTTAAAAAAGAATTTTTTACTTTTTATTTCGTTGCATAGAGTTGGGTTTTTTCCTTTTGAAATGAAGTCAGTTCCCTGCTTTGATTTAAGCAGTGGCCTCACAAAGCAGTTGTGCTGGCATGAAAAATGGGGTGGGCACAAGTGGACAACGGGGTCTTAAGAGAGAGTTAGAGCAGAATACGTTAAACTGCTAGGGGTATTGCACACTTTCTGTCATGAAATCATGGTCTCAAGTCCATGGCAGAGAGGGCAGGTGGCGGCCCTCCTGTAGTTCCTTCAATTCCAGCAGTACCATCACACCTTCTATTACTACGTAGTCAATTAAGGAGGGTATAATTGTATGGGTGTTGGGGTGGAGGGAGAAAGGGTTGAGCTCTGAGACCCATACAGTCTGCGCTAGATTATTGTCCAGAGCCAAAAACAGGAGAGAGCCTCTGCTAGGCACTTGTGCCTTGGTGGGTGTTACGATGTCTTTGCTAAAACTGGGGCAATATTGTTTGGACGTAAGTCTGGAAAAGGCAGTCTCCACAGAGTAGAGCCCTTCTTAGTGAAATTCCCAGTCTTCATAGTTGGCAAGAGTAAGGGGCTGGATGTAAATTAATAGTGCATCCCTGGGCAGCCCAATGAAGAAACATCAAAAAGCAAGTCAGGTCTGGCAGGAGCAGACTGACTTGGAGGCTGACTCTGCTGTTGGAGGTCTCCACATCATGCTTGGGAGTGGATCCATTATCTGTTTCCCATTATTTGGGCTATCCCAGCCCCCATAGCACCAGGTATCAGAGAGGAGAGCTGACTGTAGAACCAACCCTCTTTTCAAGACTAGCCCAGTAAGGCTGCCATAGGGAAACAGTGCTCCCCCTTGGCTGACTTTTCTGGATGTAGGCTAGATACTGCAGAGGAAACAAAATGCAGCTGAGTCCATTCAAGGAATTCACTGACAAGTGCTTTGAGGTCTTTATGTGAACCTAAGTGTTTGCTGTGAAACAGGAGACAAGCTAATAATCGAAAGAGGTTTTACAGTGAATGAACTGCTGCTGAGAAATGCCTACTTTACAGCCTTGATACCATGCTGGATGTTAAATGACTGCCAGGAGCAAACTCTGTGGTATCTCAGTTAGCTCTTACCCTAATTATCGTTTACAGAGGAGTCCCAGCTAGATGAATGAGGACTGCGATATAAAGGACTTAAGTAAGATTTATTGATGTGACTACATGAATAATTCCCCTTGCAATGATGCACTTAAGAGCACAGATATTGTGGGAGGAGGAAAGCCAGTGTTAGATATTTTGAAGCATTTAGAAGTGTGTGTTTTATTTTTATGTTTTGGCTTTTGCTGTTCCCTCTACCTGCCCCCCTTCCAAAAAAAAAAAAAAAGGTTTAATCCTCTTACTGGCCAGGTTTGTGAAACAATAGTAGGTAACTGAAAATAAACTTCTGCTGAGGCCAATAAATATTGGATCATCTAAATGGTCTGCCATGGTGCTCAGGCAGCCCTGAGCACACCGCTTCAATGCTCTGATGTTGCTCTGAACTCTTGGCACTCAAGGTTTGGTTTTTCCGTAACTAACTAATTGTTCAGCTTCCTGAAAGTACGTTTGTGCTCTTTCTCCCTCGGGAGCGATCCCAGCAGAGGACTCTCCGGAGAATTTTCCTGTGTTCTGCCAGCTCAAGCAACAATGGAGTTACCACCAGGGCAGGCAGATCACCCATCTGATTGGCGGGGAAAGCTAGCTGAAAAACTGACCCTGTGAGGAAAAACTGAGTGGCTTTTAGTCGCATCAGCAAGCCCACCAGCCTCGACATGCAGCCAACCTGTCGCTAGTGCTGACATCAAGGAATGGGTGAGGGAAGGCATTATCATTCAGTGGCAACATGATTTTAAATAACTTGCAAACACCTCTAGCAGCGCAAATCCATGGACATGTAAGCTGAATTCACAGCTGCTGCTGTCCTGCCTGGCAGCCCTGGCCCTTCCCGGTCCCACTGAGGGCCAGGGAGGCCGTATGGAGGTCATGGTGGAAGAGTGCCCTGAGCCACCACGACTGCGGGCACGAGGAGGGCTCTGCCCCATGCCCCATCCCCGTGGTGACTGCACTACTGAGCCACCTGACTCTTCAAAGGAAATTGTAAACCAGGCATTGAAGACTGGAGCCAAGAATGAGCCTTCAGGAAAACACCTCCCTAGAGACGGTCTTGCCCTAGTAAGGGCTAATGCTGCCCAAAGGGCGGACATTCCTCTGACTCTCCTTTCTCCACAAACCCTCCTCCTCTTATCTTGTCTTTCTTTCCTCAGATTGTTACGTATGGAGGAACATGCCCATTACCCTGCTTTATCTTTGTCTGGCAGACTCCTAGCAGTCTGTGTCTGCTCCCAAAGGTTTGACCTTGCCCCACCACAGTTCCACCAAAGCAGAATTAATCCCTCTACAGGTCCTGGGATTTGACTTATTCTTCTCCTCATGGGGACACCCAGGAAAGTTCACCCCAAATGAACTAAACTAAATTTACTAATCACCACCCCCGCCGGGCGTTTGCAGCCTGAATTAAAATGTCTTTAGTTAGATTAGCTCACAGTGGAATGGAGTAAACCAAAACAAATTAAAGACACTTAAAATCTGAAGGTTTGGTAAGATCTGCAGGTCTCATGGGAGATACTAAAGCCATTACTGCTCACCAGGTCACCACCACTCCTCTGCCCTATGTCACCGCCTTAAGCTGCAGCGCTGAAGCAACTGAAGGTGTGAGTGCTGTGTGCAAACACAAGCAGGTTATTTCAAGGAACCTTCCGTGGTGTTTGAACTGCGGTAGCTTTCTGCTGAGAACAAAGTACCACAACAGCAATAGTATTTGGTGAGTGGCCAGTGAGAAGCGAGGAGGGGGCAGAATCCACACTGAACAGGCTCCTGGACAAGACCTCTTGCTATAACTTCAGTACTGACAATTACCCATCAGCAGAAACCTCTTCCTGTAGCAGGAACCCACATGTCCCCTTACTGTATCTGCCTGTGGGGAGGACCAGAAAGGTGTTGTCAAAGATGGACCATATGCACTTGTATAGTCACCTCCCACCCCGCATTGTCTGTTGGGGCTGCAGCTCTGTGCACCCTGGGTCTTGTGGTTTAATCCCAGCCGGCAACTAAGCCCCACACAGCCGCTCGCTCACTCCTCCCCAGTGGGATGGGGGAGAGAATCGGAAGAGTAAAAGTGAGAAAACTCGTGGGTTGAGATAAAGACTGTTTAACAGGTAAGGCAAAAGCCACGCACACAAGTGAAGCAAAACAAAGAATTCATTCACTCCTTCCCACCGGCAGGCAGGTGTTCAGCCATCTCCAGAAAAGCAGGGCTCCATCACACGTAATGGTTACTTGGGAAGACAAATGCCATCACTCCAAACGTCCCCCCCTTCCTTCTTCCCCCAGCTTTATGTGCTGAGCATGACATCATATGGTATGGAATATCCCTTTGGTCAGCTGGGATCAGCTGTCACAGCCGTGTCTCCTCCCAGCTTCTTGTGCACCCCCAGCCTGCTCGCTGGTGGGGTGCTGTGAGAGGCAGAAAAGGCTTTGACTCTGTGTAAGCACTGCTCAGCAGGAACTAAAACATCCCTGTGTTATCAACACTGTTTCCAGCACAAATCCAAACCATAGCCCCATACTAGCTACTGTGAAGAAAATTAACTCTATCCCAGGCAAAACCAGCACACTGGGGATGGGCAGTTGGTGGCTTGAATGTACAGAGGCCTCAGGCATTGCAGGACACTCTTTGCTCCTGCCACTTGTGCATGAGGTGATGCACACCATTGCCAAACTTAGCCGGTGGCAACCCTAGTGGCCTGTGCCCCTGGGCGACTCTCCCAGTTGCTCCCCACCTCTGAAAAACCCATTTCTGGACACCTGGCCTGCAGCGTGAAACAGCCTTTGTGTGATATTTTGTCAGCTACAAATAATTGAAAAAGGCCTACATAAAGTCCTAATTGTGTCACAGAACAGGCTCTTCAGTCATCCATCTTCCTATTAAACTTGTGAATTTCAGCTACTCAGCCCTGTTGGAGTTATTTTCCCCTTCCCCTCCTTCTTCTTTTAAGCTTCTATTTATATTCTCTCAGTTGTCTCTGCCAGAAGATCTCATGTGGATACATTAGGCCTTTTCAAAAGGAAAGTTGGATTACAGCGATTTTTCTCCCCGTAGGACACAACAGCTTCATCATTCATAACAGAGCAATACACTATAACTTCATTATAGATGGCATGAAGCTGGCCTATTTAAACAGAATACTTAATGATAGTTGGGAAGGCAGGAGAAATTCAGCTCCACTGGTCTACGTGGGAAAAGGGAAACTGCGCTTTTTGGTATTTACCGAGGCAGATTTCTTGACTCTTAATTAAATCTCTTTTCACAGGAACAAAAAAAAAAAAAAGTGACTCAACTGACATGGATGAGATCTGTTACCTGGCAGTTACCTCCACTTTGGCAGGTAATTTGACATACCCTAACATCTAATATTAGTAGCAGACATGGGGGCTGGCAAGGAAACTTGGACTCCTCTGTTGTACTTAGCCTCCACTGAAACAAATTGCAGCGTGTTGGTGCTCTCCTGTATGGACCACAGGTTCTCGTTCGTTTCCCTTTCCCACTTCAGCAGCGCTGACCTCAGAAGTGCGCTCTGCTTATTGACTTTGGCTGAGTAGAAGTGGTTTAGGCCTAAAGAAACACTGCGGACTGAAAAAACCTCCTTTTTGGAAAAATGCCAGCATAAATAGCCTTCTGTGAGCTCACAGTTGATATCAGACCACAGTTTGCGGTGATAATGGGGGAGGCTTAAAAAAATCCCAGTGAAAATGTAGCAAGATGTAAAAATTAATGTTTTTCCATATTTTGATAAAATTAGTTTTTCCTCTCACCTGGGTAAGTTTTAGTGGTGCTGAAAGGTGCCAAGAGTTCAGCTCTGTCAAGGCAAGTCCTCCATTGACAGCTTGATACTCCACACAGGGTTTTTGTACCAACTTGGGAGAGATTTTGATCAATATTGGTTTACTGGTAAAATCTGTAAGTGTGGATGAAGTTTCTAATATTTGTTCAGCTGAAAGCCATGATTTCCTATCTGATCCCCTCAAAAACTAGGACCATGGCTAGTTATGTATCAGAAATCTGTATCAGAAACTCTTAGGAAGTAAGAGTAGGCCGATAGCCATGTCCTGTGGTGCCTGTGAGTGGTACATGCTGAAGTACAGTGTATTGATACCCGATGAGGTCTGCTGGTGTAAGCATCCCCATTTGGAGCTTGGTGGGGAGGGGAACAAAGAATGCTCTTTACTTCTTTAACTGGTATTGAACACTGTCAAAGGAAAGCGGAGGGGCTTCTGTGGAGGGGGGAGATGGTCTAAAGTGGAAAATAAGTATAAGGAAGAAATGGCTCCAGGATGAACAAATGTTCCCGGCTGTTGAGCACACTGTCTGGTCAGCATGTCTCATACTTTGGCCAGAAGAAGGTATTCTGTCTGCTGGGGGAAAGAAACGATTCGTGCTATTAGAGCTCCCTGTAATTTGGTCTAGAAGCAGGTTGGACTCAACAACTGAAAAGGAAATGTCAAAGAATAGGAAGCCAGAGAAGTTCATCAAAAAGACATCTGGTCCTGCTGTCCTTAATGGGAAATCCCCCCTTCCCTCAAGCCACGCTCTTCCCAGCCATGCTCTTTTGAAACAGTTAATGTCTGAGAGAATCCAAAACATTGCTGGAATGTATCAGCGACGAAGCTTTTGTATAGCTGAGCAGCAAACAGCTCTGGTTTTGTTTGTGTTAGGGCTGATTGTCTTGCCTTTCATCGGTGAAAGTCAGAAATGGCTGGACAGAAGTCAGTGGAACAACAACAATGTAAGGCCAGTTTAAGCTGGGGGAGAATTTGGCCATCTCTTTTATGAAATCATGAAGTGCTTCACAGGGAAGCAAGAAGACCTCAAAAGGGACACCCATAGACTGCATACTTGCAAATCTTCTGAGATGAAGGATTCATGTCCTGTTCTCCAGCAGAGTATTCACTCCTCTTCCAGTGAGCAGCTTTGCTTGCAACAACCATGCTGTCCCAGACAGTGACCCACCTGCCTCTCTGTTTCTTCTGGCCCTTTTTTCACTGACTGAGCCCTGGCAGGATCCCAGTGCCTTCCTGGAGCTAAGGAGCTAGTCTGGTCTGCTATAAAGGACCCATAAATGTTATTTCTGGGGAAAGATGTTTCATTGCTGCTCGTGCTCCTGAGCGGGTAGCCCAGGATCCTTAACATGTTTCTGCAGTAAGCCACATGGCAATGTCATTTATCACAGCTCCTGTCTCAAAACTGTGTTCCCAGGACCTGGGTGGCTCAGAGTTTCGGCATGGGATGTAGAGTCTTTGATCATATGGATCAGGACAGTTAGCAGAGTCCAGCTATTTAGACCTCCTTGGGGAATAAGCAGAGGGCTCCGTTCAGTTTCCCAACACCAACTATTCCCTTCACTCCCCAAATCAGAAAAGCTAGAAGACAGGCAGTATTCAGCAGATCAGGGGTCAGAGACATTGGTGGGAGCTCCATAAACGTACTGAACTCCTGTGGGTGTCTGCTCTGTGCTCCTGGCTAGAGGGAAGATCAGGGAGGACTTTCAAGAGGACAGCTGAGCTTGTGACTGGTGATCCCTCTTACCTAGTCCCAGCTGTGTGGTCCCACCTGCTTGCGTGGACATGCTCACGTGGTCTCCTCCTTCTTTCCAGCTGCAGGTGCTTGCCATTTACCTGGTACTGTCCCAGTCTTGCCTGACTCTGCGACCCTGACTCTGCGACCCAGCTCGGCCTCCTCAGCTGGGAGAAGAATCTGCCATTTTAGTTTTCCACCATTTCAGCATGGAAGTTGGTCCAATAACTGTGAAAATCATACTAGGCAGAGAGAGATCATTTGGCCAGAAGCACAGGGAGGAGAGAGAAAGAGACTTCTCCCTTTGAGAGACAGCAGCGTTGTTTTGCTGGCTCAGCTGTCCCTAGGTCACCAGGCTTCATTGCTGTTCAGAGGGATCCGCACATGGACAAAAGGAATTCTCCCCCCTCAGGTTACCGCAGCATTACAGCCCAGCAGTGCGGCCAGGGATGCCAAAGTGAAGAAGCCGTTGGCTTCCTTGTTTCTTGACATTTCACAGGACACACCTCAGCTTCAGTCTCAGTTCAGATCTGTCACAAACCCCACCTCTGCTAAGATCTCTCATGTCAACCACTTTGAAATAGTTTTATGCCTGCTTGACCACAGCTGTCCACAGAGATGTTACATCCTTATCTAAATAGGTACCTGAGATGATATTTGGAAGGAAAGAGGACACCGGTGTGCCACCATTGATCTGAGCACATCTCACTGCTAACCCTAGTCTGCCAAGCCATCTTCTTTCTCCATCTGTCCTCCAGATGCCTGCACACACACAAAGTATTTGACATGGCTCCACACCTTTCAGGAAGTTAGCAAGACCAAGTTAATTTTACTGCTGACTGAGCTTGGTCTTGCTGAGTAGACTCCTGAACTAGGTTTTCACAGCTGTGATAAAGGCATGGGGAAGAGGGAAAGAAAAGCCCTGTGCAAAGACAGGTACCCTTCATGTGTGGAGGAAATTTCTACCTCTTGTTCTGCCAGCTGGAATCTTTTCCCTGAAGAAAGGCAGAAGCCTGACCACTATGGGCTGCTGCAATTGGGATGAACAACATCTGGGAGAAAATACCCCAGGGAGCAGCTCTGCACCATCCAAGTCAGGTGTCATCCTGACAGTCTCCATCAAGCATAACTTCCCTGAAGTCAGTGGAGGGCACCTGTACACAAGCTGTCGTGGTAGGATTCCCTCCAGCTTTCACAACGGAGAGGTCAATAACTTTCACCAGACTTTGACTCATGTGTAAACCAGGGAAAGAGCAAGTCAAATGCAACCGAAGAAAGTCACAGCAAAGATTTAGACAAATATTAGACATTAAAGACTTTGCTGATGCCAAAAGGTAAGTGTAACAGCAATAATATTAACGGAGCAATGTACACCTGCTTGTTGTCAATATTTGGGAAAAAAAGAAAAGCATTTAGCATCACCTGTGGATAAAAGACAGGATCAGGATCATGCTTCTGCACAAAGTATTTAGCAAATGATTATAATTGTTTATAGAGTTTGTTTAGGCTTCTAAATTTATACTTGTTTCCTTCTGTTTCACAGGAAGCAACAGGGCTCAAATGACAGGATGTAAGGCCAGAGAAGCAAAATCACATTGGTTGAAAGCCACAGCACGGTACTTGAGAACTTCAGCCAAAGGTGATAATCTCACCAGCGGTCACACTGTCTATTAATGCAGCATGAATACACAGGGAATGAAACATTAAAACATGTAATCTATAGTATGATCCTCTGCACTGAAGGATAGGACATCAGCCACATAAAAAAAGAAACAACTTGAACAGGATGAGCTTGGCCCTCAAGGCTTGTCACACCTAAGTCACCACTAATAATAATCATCACCAATAATAAGTAGGAAAAAAGCAAGGAATACATGGGTACACAGGTAGATCGCTGTTATTGGCTCCGAGAAGCTCCACCAGGAAAACCAGTACGCAAGTATTTGCTCTAGCTGAGGATAGTGGCAAACATCTAGATTTCAGCACCAACGCTGGGAATATTAATTCCTCGCACTAAGCAGGGTCTGAGTATTTCCCAGTTTTATTAAGCCCCAGAACACAACAGCCTGTTCAAAAAAGAGTATCCCAAAGTATTTTAGGTACTTTCTACTGCAAGAGGAAGGGGACAAACAGGAAGAACTTGTATTCCTCTGGTATTAGTATTTGTCCCATTGCCACTTGCCCAGCAATTGCCATGGGGCTGGCTGGCAGTCCTGGGATTCCAGAGCACCCTTATCACAGCTGGGAGGGAAGGAAAGGACAAGCAGGGGATGTAAAGGCTCTGGAGCCTGGAGACAGGAATCTCAGGTATCTGATGTCTTGATCTTTCAAATAATCTTTAATTAGTTTGTTTAACTGGTATTATCCTTAATTAGTCTTGCTGAGTTCAGAATGACTACTCACCTACTTCGAGATACAGGCACACTTCAAAAGTTTGCAAGATCAGGGCTTACCCTGCTAGACTTTGAAAGCTAGAGCCAAGAAGTAGCTGGAAAGGGCTCTAAGAGAATTATTCCTACATGACAGATATATATATTTTACCTGTTTTTTCTCCAGTCATTGAAGACTGCTATCTGCTTGCTGGATCTGATGGTGCAGGCGTTTGGCTTGCCTGTCTTTTTGTGTGATAGTTATGTACTGGCAAGAAACGAGACGTGCTCCAGCTTCAGCTTCCTTGAGAGGCAATAACCCTTTATCTAAACTTGGTCTTGTATGGAAAGTTTCCATGCGGCAAGTCACTTTCTGGTTCCACATCTGAGAGGTGTCAAGCACAGCGTGGGAGGGTGGGGGTAGGAGAGGCACGCAGGGACCTGATGAGTGGCACGACAGCGCCCTTCCAGCCCCGCTGCTCGCTTCGCTTGTGAGCCAAAAGAGCCTGCTTATGGCTATTTTCGGAAAATGTAAGGAGGGCCATATGATGGAGGCTTGGGGTTTTTTCTACATACATGGCACTAACATTTCCCAAGGCTGCCTTGGACCACAGACGTCAATGGTCTGTGGGCTGACAGGTCCAAAAATTGGGAAATAGGGATTCTGTGAGCCTCTTGTTGGCTTTGTCTAGCTGCCCTCTCCTTGCTGACACCATGACCCTGCTGTGGCACAGAAACAATGACGCTCTCCCTACCACCTTACTCAGATAGATATGTGGAAATTACCGTTTGTGAGTACTCCAGGCTCTTCAGATGTGGGTTGATGGCCAAGAGCTCGGCTTGCAGAACACAGTCAATGTGCAAGGGGATGTGTGGTTTGGGGAACCCACCTATCTGTCCCACTGCTCTCTGCAAGAAAAGGTTCATTTCCGTTGCAGGCCACACTACCATCTTCCTGTAAACACTTCAAACCCTGAGCCAGGCCCAAGCTCTGTTTTTCCCAGACCCCAAACCTGTGAGTCCCTTGGGGGTCAAAGCAGTGGGATGAGGATTAATCTCAGAACAACGTGAGCTTGGTGTGACCCTGCTGTGACCGTCATCCTTCAGTGGAAGGAGGACTAGATGGTCACATAGAGAGCCAGCAGATGTAGCTCTGGTGAATGATGCAGAGCTGACTTCTGGTTCCTTATTTTTCAGCTCCCAAGGAGAGCAGTTGATTTTCTAGGTAATGGTTGTATCTCTTTCCACAGGAACAGTGGAGCTGCCCATCCAGGTCAGATGCCTAACCTCTCCTCTTGCCAGAAAGACCTTGTAATAGGCAGGTATGGCTCCCTTGTCCCTACACTGATGGCTTAACATTAATTCTGAAGTGAAAACTTCCTCTATAATCCTTGTGTACCTTGTCTATTGTAACTCTCGATGTTTTCATTATTGATATAAACATTAGCCTCCTGCAGTGTCTCCAAAATATTGGCCTCAGGACAGACTGGCACCTGTGCCTTATATTGAGGTCAGACTGGATGCCCACTTCTCCATTTGTTATTATTTGTGCGCTTTGGGCATGCTAGCTCTGTCTCTGGTGGTGGAAGTCGGGCAAAAATGTTACTGGAACCCAAGGAGAGGAACATCTTCCTGTGAGATCTGCTCTATCCAGGAGGCAGATCCTACCAGGAAGGCTTAATGAAGCCGCTGGAAAGCGAGAGTGCAAACTCACTGGCTAGGGCTTACAACCAGCAGCTGCCCCGGGAAGGTGGAAGGAGAACCCAACTTTTCAGCCTGCCAGCCCAGAGCAGGGCAGGAGGTGGGTCGCTGGCAGACTCCTGCCTGGGGTCTAGCACCGGGAGCCACTGGAACCACACACAGCTATCCCGGGATGACCAGGGCCTTTCTCTGAACGTGCCCAAAGCCCCACTGCAGCCGGAGCAAACACCATCCTAATCGCAGGGAGCAGAGAGGGCACCCCCGCCCTGGGCACAGGGCTGGGGAGTAGCAAGGGGCCCCAGGAGCCACCCACGGCTTCAGCCCAGCACCCCAGGCACCCTCCTCCTCCTCCTGTCACCGGCCCTAACCCTCCTCTTTTCCCAGGGGACCGGCAGCCGGAGGGGCCCCACGCCGACGGGGAGGGTCCGTGCCGTGCCGCGCCCTGCGGGACAAGGCGCGGGGCCGGTCGCCGATCCCCGTCCCCCGATCCCAGATCTCCATCCCAGCCGCAGG